>PVJC01041274.1:0-15433 GCA_004026665.1 Murina feae | reverse complement strand
GCAGGGGCTGGGGACCCTGAGCTGGCAGCCCTAGCAGGAAGGAGGATGGTCAAGGAGGAGCCAAGGGGCCTCCGACATAGACCCCTGGAGCGCAGAGCGCAGACCGTGAGGCCAGCATCACAGGGCCCATGATCCTCAGGACTCAGGAACGGCCCCACTTCCAGTGGCTCCAAACAGCCTCATTATACCAGAGCCCGCTGTGAGCCGCTGTGAGCGTGGGGCCTGCAGAGAAGAAAGGCTGGTGACCGCCAAGAGGGGGGGAGAGGGGGGGGTGAAGGGGAGGCAGGGCACAAGGGAGCTCCAGCTGCCACAGCTCAAAGCGCAGCCACTCCCCTGCAGGAACTGCAGCGTCACCCTCTGTCACTTGCTGCCCATGGGGGGACCATCACACAGGGACAGAGGCCCGACCGGCCTTCCCAGGGTGGTTCTGATCACCACGGCTCCCAACAACCCACAGAACAAAGTCGGGGCGGAGCCTTCCGCCTGCACCGACCCTGCGATTGTGCCGTTGAGGAAACCGAGACCTGGGACGGATTCACGACTGAAGCACGAAGGCGGCGGAGGCGGGGTGAGCCCAAGGCCTCCACCAGCCGCCTCTCTCCCACTGCTCCGCATGCCACGCGCTCTCAGAGGCCCCGCAGTGCGGCAGAGCGAGGACGCTCCGGCCACACCTGGCTTCCAGCGCGGGCTCCACGGGAGGGTGACCCTGAGAGGGTGACGTCGCCCCTACCGGCTCCGAGAACAGCTCCACGGGCCGCTGCACACAGCTCAGCACTCGCCTGTGGCGCGACTGTGCAGCTGCTGGGTGCTCACTGCCCGGCCCGGCTCCCCACACTTCCTCCCCGTTCTCCGCCTGCCCGGCCCCTACACCCATGGACACGACCCCACAAACGTCGCCCCTACACAGCGCAGGTCGAGCACCCATCAGCTGCCTGCACAGAGCCTGGTGCTGGCAAACACGTACCAAACATGAGGTACATGCTGCCCTGCAGCCCGTGCTGCCCGGCCTCGGAGGCACTGCCCAGGCCGCCTCACGCCCCATCCCACAGACCTTCCTGGCCGGCCCAGCCACAGGCCCGGGGGCCTCTCCGCGGTGGCCTCGGTCACCTCCCCGCCTGTGCCAGGCCGAACAAGCTCGCCGGCTATCAGGTCACTGTCCACCATCCCTGGGAGTGGGAGGCCAGTTGCTGCCCTGTGTCCAGGGAACTTGGTAGCGAGTCGTGTCCTGGGTCACAGCCAAGTGACCAGACCTGACACACAGCCTCCTATGGCCACGCTGCCCCGAGGTGCAAAGTCACAAGGCTGGTTGCAGGTAGCCCACCGCCTGAGGCCCACAGCCCAGCCCTACCCTTGGCGGCAGATTGGGGGTAAAGCCTCCCCCTTTTCTTTTTTCCTTTTAATCCTCACCCGAGGATGTCTTCCCACTGGTTTTCAGGGAGAGGCGGGGAGAGAGAGAAACACATCAGTGCGTGGCCTCCTGCACAAGCCCGACCAGGGCCTGGGCCGGGGAAGAGCCTGCAACCAAGGTATGTGCCCTGACCAGAATCGAACCCGGGACCCTTTGGTCCTCAGGCTGAAGCTCTATCCAATGGGCCAAACCGGCCAGAGCAAAGTCTCCCCTCCTTTTAACAACAATCGCCCTAATCCAGGAGTCCCGGGGGTGGACACATGGGGCTGAGCAGCCAGCGAGGGAGGTGCGCCGTCATCCGGGACACACCGCAGAGCAGCACCTGGCCGGCGCGATGGCCTGCACCCACAAGCGCAGCACACTCCCTGTGCCGGGTCTCACAGATGCCGCTGGACAAGCAGAAGGACAACGGGTGTGAGCTGCAAAGGGAGATGGACAGTTACACTTGACCTGCACCCCGGTGTTCACGGGGCCGCGGAGGGAAGCAAGGCCGGGGGCGGGAGGCAGGTCCTTTTCCTGCAGAAACCACTCAGTTCCGGTTGACGATTCCCCGCACAGCGAGCGGGTGCAGGGCAGAGGGCCCCGCAGCCCTGGGAGGGCTCTGGCTTCACCTTCCCTGACTCCACAGATCACCTCAAGACTGGTCCCAGGATGCTGTGCTGTTTGCTAAATCCCCGGAGACAGCTGTGTGGGGTGGTCTCGCATCCTGACAATGACCTAAGTCGTGCAAAAACAAGCAAACACACTATTTTTGCAAGTCACCCGGGACCCGGCTCCACCACCTCCGTCCCCCTGGGCAGCTCTGTGCTGTGGGCACACGGACACTGGGGCCAGTCATTTCTGCCCGGGGCCTTGATGGTCTGATGCGTGGCCCAGCTCCCAGGGCTCAGTGCAAGGCCAGGCCCGAGAGTGTGCACCCGGCCACCTGCTAACCAGGAGGGACAGCCCCCCCGAGCCAGCCACACACGGCGTCCCGGGTGCAACCCCATCAAGCCTCTGCTGCGATCCTGACGCCAGTGGTAGCTCCGAGCATCGAAGCCGCCCCACAGCACTCCCGTCTCGGGCCTGAGGCATCACGCTGTCCAGGGGCTGCCGTCAGCCTCATCAGAAACGTCTAATCACAGGGCAGCAGCCGGGCAGCCCAGGGCCGGGAAGGCAGCTCTCGCCACCTGATGACGGGCATAAACCTCCAAATACGCAACTGCTGTCACACAGAGGTAGCTGCTCCCGACAACACCGCGTCTGACAGTCCTTCCGCATGAAGAACGTATCACTGACACGTGCTTCCATTCGTATCAGGGGCACAGCACAGGGTCCAACACGTGTGGCTGAAAAGGCCAGCACACCTCAGGGAGCAGCCACCACCACACAGTTCCCCTCGCTCGCTCCTGTGATGAGGCCTTTATGACTGACTCAGCGCCTTCATCTAAGCTGTGGCGGCCACCTGCAGCCACATGCTGCACCCACACCAGGACTGGGCCCTGTGCGTGGGCGTCGCCCCTTTGACCCGGCACCCACGGCGCTCAGCTAGCCCCCTGGCACCCACCTCCCTGCTCTCTGCTGCGAGCTGGGTGTTCACTCGGGTCTGGGTTTTGCTCGTGATCCCACAGGAAGTGAGATGGCTGCTGTCTCCCGCTGCCTGGCTTCTTTCATTTCGCACAAGGCGCTCGAGGCCCATTCTTGTTGTCGCCAATGGCAGGATGTCCCCATTTCCTACAGCTGAGTGAGGTTCTTGTGCGTGCGTGCACGTGCACATGCATGTGTGTGCACATGTGTGCCATGCTCCCTCTCTGCGCACCACTGGTGGGCGCTGGGCTGTTTCCGTGTCTTGCGGACTGTGGATGACGTTTGATGGACGTGGGTGCAGGCGCCTTTCCAAGCGCGTGTCCCATGTTCCCTGGTAAAAGCCCAGGAGCGAGTCCATCTGCGTTAGGCCACCGGAGGCGGCTCCCGGCCCCGCATGCGCTCTGCTCTAGCACTAAGCACCGCTGAGTGATGTCGGCGAGCTGCACCGCAGCTGAAAGTCCCTTTTCCCTTGGAAAGGCGGCGACGCTCCGGCCGTGTGCACACTGTGGGGAGCGACTGCACCTGTGCCAATGTCACCCGCTCCCTGCGCCAGCGTGTGCCCCGCAGCGAGAACGGGACCTTCACGGGGGCGGGGGCACACAGGCACTCCCGGAAGGAGGAGGCGGGGCTGTGCAGAGGTCTGCGCCTCAGGTGGGCCTCGGCGGCCATGACTGTGTAAACACTGCAGAGTGCAGCTCTCAGCTAAAACAGCACAAGTAGACAAAGAGTCAGAACGAGTATTACCTGCTGCCAAACTGGCAGTGCCAGCCTGTGTCCTCCCCCCGCCCCCCAGGCCAGGCACAGGGAACCTGCTCTCCGCGTGGTTTACTCCTCACCCGAAGATGTTTCTCCACTGATTATAGAGAGAGTGGAAGAGAAAGAGAAAGACAGAGAAACACTGATGTGAGAGAAACACACCCAATGGGTGCCTCCTGCACGAACCCCGACCAGAGGCCCAGGCCAGGGAGGTACGTGCAACCAAGGTCCATGCCCTTGACCAGGATCAAACCCAGACCCTTCAGTCCGCAGGCCAATGCCCTATCCACTGAGCCAAACTGGCCAGGACTATGGTACATTTTTTGAATGCTTCTAAGTATGTCTAGATTTTGATTAAGCATATAAATTAAATGTTGACTTAGACAGAAATACAATTTTAACAACCATTTTAAGTAAAGATCATTCTGAAAACATTATACAACCATTAAAAGTGATGGTTATGAAGACTAGCAACAGGGGAAAGGCTTACGACATAATATTAACGAGGAAAAACGGGTAACAAATCACCACTATGTTCTCACTGCCTCTACAGAAAGAAGGGGGGTCTCTAGAGAGAAGACGGCGATGGCCGCGCAGAGCCGCGGCGGCCGGCCCATGCTGGGCGCGCCACCAGGCTACCTCCTCAGCTTCCGGCACCACGCCAGCAGGGGCGGGAGCTAGAGGACGGGAAACAAACAGAACCCAGCCCTCTGTTAGCAAATGGCGACGTGTGCCGAGGCCTGCTGTGACCCAAAGCCCACTGTGTCCACGCTGTCCCTCCCGAAGCTGAGATCATGGAGGCAGGGTGGCAGGCAGCTGTCACGTGGCCATTCTCACTTCCAGACCCTAACACAGTGCATGGGCTAGACTGCTCCTTGGGAAAAGCGGCTTATGAAGACATCCGCACCTCACTTTTTTAGAATGTCTTCTGGGAAGAAAATGGTCCGTTTAAGCGCTCGAAGCAAACGTGACTCTTCCCTTTAGGGCCGATGCACACACCGTCTAAGGCGCCTGCGGCAAGCTTCCGCCTGGCATGAACTCTCAGGAGTGGCCCGAACCAAGACCAAAGCTCGCCGGCACCGCCTCCCTCCCCCAGTGAACTCGGGTAAAGGTATCCTCTTCCCGCCCTGCGAAGGCCGGGACCTCTATTCTCAGCACTGGCCAGCTTCCTCCTCCGGAAAGAACGTCACATCCAGCTGTAACGCCAAACAGAATTATTCTCCTCTGCCAGGCCCTGTGTTTCTATCCCTCAGAAATTCCTTCCTGCTTTCTTGCTTTAACCAAGTGTGACTTCATCCTGCATCAGGTGTCTACGCGGGAATCTGTCGTGCCCAGGAAGGTGAGAACACAGGTGCAACACAGAGAAGCCGGGCGGCTGCCACCTGCTGCCTGCCCCTGCAGGGCCTCCTCCCTCTGGGGGTCGGGTCCCTCACAAAGGAGGCCCCGGGGAGCTCCCTCGTCCCTGCCCCCATGGGACTCAGTGAGGAGACACAGGCCGTGGGCCAGGCCGTGGGCCCCCACCAGACACCAAGCCCACTGGGGCCGGTCTGAGACTTCCAGCCGAACATGGAGAGACGTCCATTGCTCACGGTTCCGTGGCTGAGCGTCAACCCATGAACCAGGGTCACAGTTCAATTCCCAACCAGGACACTCAGGCTCCAGTCCCTTCTGAGACCCCGCCTGGCCCTCAGGGCACCTGCCCAGCACACACCTCCAGCAAGGCTGCAAGGCCGGCACCTGGCCACACGCTGTGTGCCCTGGCCTGGGGCCTAGACCTGCAGGAGCAGGACTGTCCTGGCCACAGCACGGAGCCTCCCGCAATGCCCAGGCAAGCCCACTGCTCCAAGTTCTCTGCCAGGCCCCAAGGGCTGTGAGCACAGCCTAGGAATGACTGTGACCAGCTCAGCCCCTCTGCCCTCGCTGACTCAACCTGGTCATCTGTACACGGGGAGCAGGTACAACCTGGAGCAAGCAGCTGGCAGGCTTGGACATGTGGGGGGATGTATGTGTTTACATGTATGTACATGTGTGCCTGCACGTGTTTACATGTGTAAGAACCCGGCATGGTAGCAACGGTGCAATTACGTGGCCCTCCCGCAGTTCCCCGTTCTCCACGGGCCCGCGGATGCTGAGACCTGGGCGAGTGCCAAGCCCTGTGCCCAGGCGTCTCGTGTGTGTGTACCTTCCCGCTGAGAGGACGCTCTTCCTGCCTCTTTCTGAACATCAGAACGGCGGGCACCCTGCACTGGGTGGGGGGGGGTGCTGAAGGAGAGCAGGGGACTTAAACACAAGCTGCGATGCCAGGCAGCCATCAGACAACGAGACGCACTGAGGGACGAAGGGCAGCGCGGCATCAGGGACGCTTTGGTCGCCAGGATGAGAGCGGGGCGGGGAAAGAGTCCATCGCACCGCGCAGACAGCGGCACTGAAACTCTCCCACTGCTTCCTCCTCGGAGCTTCCACGCAATATCCTTGGGCCCCACTGACGGCGGTGGCTGAGCTCGCGGAGAGCGCCCCTGCCGAGGAGGGACGACCCCGTCCCAAGCCCCGCCCAGCACCTGTGCCCCCCGTGACATGGCGCGTTTCTCAGGTGTGCTCCGTCCGTGTCTGTCAGCTGTCCCCAGTCCTCCCAGCCCCTGGGCTCCGGGGTGACGGTCTTGGCTTGCTCCGTCTCCCCAATCTCCCCAGCTTCACGTCCAGCAGCGCCGGGCCCACCACCTGCCCTGCAGAGCCCAGGGAACTGACCACCGCACCTCACCCACTTCCCGGCGCTCCCCGAACTTCCTCCCTGTCCCTGCTGTCCCTCCTCGGCCCACTCGCGGGCGGCAGCAGCCTGAGGAGTGTGCCTCGGCCCAAGGCCCTCGGAAAGGCCCCGCTCAGCAGTCCTCAGGGCTCTTCCTTCCACAGAAGGGCTGCCAGGCTCCGCTCCTCGGGTCCAAAGCCTCCCAGAGGCCTGGCGCTGCCCTCCGGCGCGCTGCCCCCTCCCCGGCTGCCAGCCTCGGGACTGGCTCCTGTGCAGCTGGCCTCCCGCCCCCAGGCCCGGCTCGGCAGCTGCTCTCCGCCGTTCTGGCAGGAGCCATGCACCTCAGCCGCCTGGAGCCTCGTGACCCAATGGGCCTGTCACCGCCGGACACGCCAGCACACGATGCTACGACCACCGAGGACACAAATGACTGGCTCACGTGTCACCGGAGGACACGAGACCCCCCACAGCGAGGGGCCTGTGCTCTTCAGAACGTCAGGCTGAGACCACACCGCTCCGGGCGCTGCTCCAGGGTTACGGAGGCGAGCGACGTGACGGCAGACGCCACGCCGCCCTAGACTGCAGACCAGAAGAAAGAGGACAGGACATCATGGGGACAGAGGTCCAGTGACATGGCCCGTGGACTAGACAACAGTGCCCACTGATGCTACGTGTCCTGACTGACGTCGCTGAGACCGAGAGAAAGTCTTTGTCCTGAGGAGACACACAGTGATGTTCCCAGGGGTCAGGAGTCACGATCCCTCTGATCCAAGGGGTCACGGAGCCCATGGAAACGGGCACACGGCTCCCGCTGTGCGTCTGGCACAGGACTGCTCCCGCAGCGTGTGTGAGCGTGAAGCTGGCCACCGAAGGTCAGTGTGGCGCACGGGCATCTCTGCAGGAAGATGCTGGGACCAGCACGGGGAGGGGCTGGGGACGGAGAGGACCCAGGCCACCTACACCCGACACTGCACTGTTGTGCCCCACGTGCGCATGTGCATGAGAATGGCACCCGGGCAGCAGCATCTCACACCTACAAGGCCTCCCGGCCCAGGCGCCCTCCAGCCTGAGCCAGCAGCAGCTCTGTGCTGCCCGTGCACGGGCCTCACGCGCCACCTGGTGGTCGCACAGGGCACTGCCAGCCTCAGGGCTCTGAGCCCTCAGAGCGCCACTCTGGCCTCTGCCCAGCTGGGAGACCTGGTGACCATCCTGAACGCTCCAGCGTCCAGCGGGAGGCCTAGCCCCGCAGAACAGCAAGACAAGGCAAGCAGAACGCTCCCGACCCCCAGGCCTGTGGAGGGGCTCTCCGCAAAGGGAGGCATAAACGAGGGGATTCCAGCAGACAAAAGCGAGCCATGCCTCAGAGCGTCCACACGGCACAGCCCACAAGCACACACTGCTGGCCGTACCGCCCCGCTGGCCACACTGCCCCCTCCTGACTGTACTGCCCCTGCTGGCCGCACCGCCCCTGCACCACCCCAGCTGGCTGCACCGCCCCGTTGGCCGCACCGCCCCTGCTGGCCTCTGCCCCCTGCAGGGCCCTAGCCTTCACGCTCTGCCCAACAGGGAGGCCCAGCAGGGAGGCGCAGACTACAATGGTCATGACGCCAGTCACCAGGCTCACAGTGACCAGCCAGGTCCATCCGCCCAGCCAGGCAGAGCTCACCACGGCGGCTCTCAGAGGCAGGGGAGGGCACCTGGGGCTTCAGAAGAAAGAACAGGAAGTACTTGATGGGATCGCACTGGGGGCACGTGAACTACCATGTGCACACGAGGTGAGTGACGGGGAAGCAAGGGCAGTGCATGCCACGGACAGACCCGGTCCTCCGAGAACTGCCTCGCTCCGAGCAAGACTTACCCAGGTCCGTGTTGGGGCCGGCCAGGAGCTGCTTGAACTTGTCCAGCCGAGAGGCCTCTCTCTCACTCAGCGCCGAGCTGCTGAGGGTGCCGGGGTCGGACGAGCCACCCAGGGCCACAGTGGCCGCGTGTGGGAGAGACTGGGACCTGTGCAGAGGGGCAGGGCCACTGGCGCACTCTGCAGGGGAGAGAGAAGAGGGTGAGGGGAGGGGAGGGCAGCCACGAGCCACTTCCCCGTGAATGCTGGTCCCACAGCACTGAGAGGGGCAAGCCCTGGTCCCGGAGCAGGAACTGACCCTGCTGACACCTGTGAGGTCACCCCTCGCTCTGCTGGCGCAGTGTCACCACCCGTGAAACAGACACGCCCCACAGAACAGCAAGACCAGACAACCAGGACACTCCCGACCCCAGGCCTGACAGCGGCCAGGACGCCCCCTGGGGCCTGCGGGGTGGCGTGGCCGAGCATCTGTGGATGCAGGCAGGGAGGAGGGGCCGGAGACGCCGCGCAAAGAGCACGGAGGACAGCAGGCAAAGGCTAGGGCACACCGGTGAGCAGGACGCTGTGCGAGCAACACCACTGTGCGAGCAGGCCCGTCCCTGCCTGCACCTCCCAGGTCTCCCGGCGCCTCGAGGAGCAAAGAGAGCCAACCTGGGGGGGGAAGGGGGCGCAATGAGCACAAGCTGGCCCTGCCCTCCCAGGTGGCACGGCCAGGGCCCACAGAGACACCGCCCACACCCCCAGCCCAGGATGAGGGACGGCTCAAGGGAAGAGCCACAGGCCTTCGAGTCATTCGGCAAGAGCCACCAAGACCAACACGGGATAAGCAGCAAGAGGCTGGCGGCTCTGGGCCCCGCGGCGGGGCCCCGCGGCTGTCCCACCTCCCAGCTGCAAGTGGGCGTGGGGCAAGAATAACCCCCAGAAGTGGGACGCGGAGCGAACCCCGCGGAGGAAGGTGCTGACGCCCGGGAATGCCAGCTTCTGCCAGGCCTGGGGAGGTGGCATCCCCATGGCGCCTGGGCCCCGGGGAGCTCATTACAAGGAGGGGAAGGCCGCATCCGCGGCCTCGGGGCAGAGTCTGGCCCAGATAAGCTTCCAGAAAAGCCTGCGAAGTGGGCAGAGCAGGGAGCACTCCCACCGCCGGGCGGCCTCAGGCTCTCCCCCAGGAGCCACAGGACAGCGCCGGCAGGAGGCTCAGGCCACAGTGCGGCGGCGAGGGTGCTGGACGGCCCACGCTGAGGCAGGGGATCGCACACGCGTGGCAGAGCGCTCCGCGGGCCCCACTCTGAGAAGGGCGGGGGCAGGGGATGTGGAAGGCAAGGCGACAGTGGTGTCCCAGGGCACCATGAAGGCGGGCACCAGGTCTCCCGGGCACTGTGCGTGGGAAACACGGCGAGTCCCCGCGGGTCCCTGAGGGCGGGGCCTACCCGCCACCTGTGGGCAGCCACACCAGACCCCGTGCGCGGCTCTGCCACGGTCAGCAACGAAGACAGCTGTCACCTGGCCATGCCCACTGAGCCTTCCCAGCCACAGATGCACTCTGCCATGAACCCAAAGGCTCCCTAAAACAAGCAAGTGCATCTCCCTCAGGCACGAAGCCTCCTCGACGGGCATTAGAAACGTCAGGGCAGCAGGCAGTGTGGGGCGGGCGCAGAGGCAGCGACGAGCCCAGGCGGCACCGTCTGAGCCCCAGGCTGCCGTCCACCCAGGCTGAGGGCCACAGTGGATGCAGCAGGCAGGCCCCATGGGCACTGCACAGGGGACACCTGCTCCCCACGGCTGCACCCGACAGACGGGCCTCCGACATAAATGCTGACGGGACCGTCGGGGAAGTGGACACTCCAGGACATGAATTACAAAACGCGTCATGTGAGCAACAAAGTAAAATGGAAATCACAGCCCTAGCCCGTGTGCTCAGTGGATAGAGCGTTGGCCTGTGGACTGAAGGGCCTCAGGTTCGATTCCGGTCAAGGGCACATGCTCGGCCTGCAGGCTGGATCCCCAGTAGGGATCACGCAGGAGGCAGTCGATCATGATTCTCTCACCACTGATGTTTCCCTCTCTCTCACCCTCTCCCTTCCTCTCTGAAATCAAAAATATTTTTAAAAATTAAAAAAATAGAGTCACAGGTCCTCATCTGAGCAGAGGCCTGGCCTGGGATGTCCCTGTGCAGGGACGAGGGGAAGAGCATGGAGGGTGGGGGAGACAGGGCACAGTGGGGGCTCATGGTCGCCAGGCCCTGAGGACAAGCTAGTTTACTTCAACAGCATTTAGGGAACGACGGCGGGCACCAACAGGAACAGGGACCTGGACGAGGCCCGTCTTCTGGGAATTTGCAGATGGAGCTGCAAACATGACCCTCCTTAGGGGCAGGAGGCCTGACCTGCTGGCTGGGACTCCCGCCGGGAGGGCTCCCCTCCTGGACCCACAGGCATCCCCTCCCCTCTGAAGCCTTCAACGGCATGTCTCCGCCTCCCACCACGGACCGAGCCGGGGCTCCCATGCGGGGTGCTCCTGCACCTTGTCCTCCGCCGTGTCCCATCTGCCTCCCGCGGGAGGGCCAGCGGCTCACGGACAGAGCCTCCCTGTGCCGGACCGGGGCCCTGAGAACCGGACCCGCCGTGTTCTTCGTGCCGCCGCTGAGCAAGCGGAACCTGACGACACGCCCGGTGTCCTGGCACCAGCCGGCTCAGTCTCCAGAGGACCAGGAGCACCCCAGCTGGAGAGCAGGCCCAGCAGGCCTCTCGCCCCTGCTGTGCACCGACAGGGGAGCTCCCCTGGGCGGCCCATCCTGGGCACGAGGGATGTGGGGCAGCACCCCTGGCCTCCGCCCACTACATGCCGTGGCCACACCGGGCCCCAAGGTGACACCCAAAAATGTCCCGAGACCCTGCCCCACGTCCCCGGGAGCAGAACTGCGCTCCAGGCGAGGCCAGAGCGAACACAAGACCCCCCACCTGGGTGAGGCCCAGCCCACAGCGCTGGCCCGTGGAGGGTGCTCAGGCCCTGGGTCCCGCGTCCCAGACCCACCCACACGGAGTGCAGGCAGTGGGCGCCATCGCGAGAATGGCCGAGTGCCGGTGGCAGACGGGAGTGCAGACAGCCTCCCCCCGAGTTTCTCATCTGCACACGCACCACAGACCCCGTGCCCACGCGCGTGTCCCCGAAGGCAGCACCACCGCTGCCACAGGAGGTGCGTCCTCTGCCCGTGCAGCCAGCCTGGCCCTGCTGGAAACGCACCCCCCCCCCCCCGAATGACCAGCACACACCTAGGAGGCCTGAGCTGTGCTCACTGTGCCCGCATGACGGGCCCTCCACGAGGAGGCGAGAAGCTGACAGCCGGGCACAGAGCTGCGCGCTGCTTCTCCCGCCAGGGAAGCCTGTGGGGGCCCGGGTGACGCCCTTCGGATGACGCCCTCCGGGGCCTTCGGGGCAGGGCTCCTGCGGCCACGGGAAGGGCCCCCCCTGCGGGGCCTTCGGGGCAGGGCTCCTGCGGCCACGGGAAGGGCCCCCCTGCGGGAGGGCACACCAGCTCCGCCCCAGCCCACCTGCAGGGCAGGGCGCATGGCTCTCGCTGACAGACTTCACCAGCCGCAGGTCCCCGCTGGCGACCGGAGGCGGCTCTGCCGCGGGCTTGGGCTTCTGCCCGGGCTCCGGGGGCTCCTGCAGCTTCTGCTGCTCCCGCCGCTGGCTGTGGTCCCGCAGGACGCGGTGGGCCGTCTCCATGACCACCTCGGAGTGGAGGCTCTCAGCCGCCATGGCCAGGAGCTCGTCGTCGTCTTCGCCTGCATCCCAGGCGTCGCTGGTGTTGCTCTCAAACTCCTGGAAGGTGCTGACTCTCTTGGCCTTCACGGGCGTGGAGGGCGCCTTGGGCGCGGCCTTGAGCAGGCTGCAAGGCAAAGGCGTCACTGGACCCTCGGAGCCCTGAGCTCCCCCCAGTCAGAAGGGCCCCAGGTGAACAGCACACACCGCCTTCCGCTTCAGTGGAGCTGGCGGAGGGGAGAGGGCCAGCCGGGCGGCAGGAGCTGCGGGGCTCAGGAGCGGGCTCAGGCAGGGCAGGCACGGTCTGCGCGGAGCACAGTGCTGCAGCCAGGTGCCCAGGCGCCCAGGTGCCCAAGCCTCACCTCACAGGGCCCACACTCTCTCCTCCCAGCGACCCTGCCCCTCCTGAGGCGGGAGGGCTGGGGTGAAGGGACCGCTCACAGGACACAGACACGCTTCCGGACACGGATGGGGCTATGAGAGCCCCACAGTCTGACTGCAGACAACATCTGGGCCACACCTTCCTCCCGCTCACCTGCGGCAAGGAACGGGGCACACAGGGCACAGGGAGCCTTGGGCAGCTGGGCGAGTTGCGTGGAGAGCGAGGGACACCACCACCACCCGCCGTCGGGGGAGCCAGCTCCGTGTCCCCTGCACAGGCGGCCCACTTCGGGCTGTTCTTCCACGTCTGCCCCCCCCCACCCCCGCAAGGAGGACGAACGTGAAAGGCCAGCAGTGTCTCACCTGTGCTGAGTTTGCTGGATGGAAGACCGTGCCCTCCCCAGGAACTCCAGGGAGCAGGAGGGTCCCCCAGCCCCAGGACCCTGAAGCCCCCGGGAGAGCTGAGCATCACTTACGTGCCGTGTAACAGTGGATCAAAAGGGGGGTGCTGGGCGCCGTACACGTGCTGGATGCTGGTTCAAAAGAAAGGGAGCGCACGTTAGCTCCTGTCGCTCCCTGGACACCACGGCCGCAGGGGCCAAGGCCAGCCCTAGACCCCCACCTGCGGCAAGTACTCTACCAGCGCCGCCCGGTCACCCTCAGACGGGCTCACACCCCACAAAGGGCAGGCATTCAGCCCCCCAGAGAGGGCCGCAGCCCTATTGGCATCAGCACGGCCTCGGGCACCGCCACACAGGGCTGCTGGAGTCACAGGGCAGTCCCGGCAGCCTCTGCGCTCAGTCGCATGTCACAGGCAGGACCCGACACGCTCCATGGAATGCCATCAGGAAATCCCCAGCTGGCACCGTTCTGTCTAAAGCCAACGCACAGCACAATAAAGGCACATACAACTTTTAAAGGTGAATGGTTTATTAGCAGCCTGACGCTCAGCGGGATAAACTTAGACTAAGATGGAAGCAACACGACCTGGGTGGCAGACAACCAGGTCGGTCAGCTGCGCAGCCGGGGGTGGCCACGTGAGCCTGCAGG
Source organism: Murina feae (assembly GCA_004026665.1). Lineage (NCBI taxonomy): Eukaryota > Metazoa > Chordata > Mammalia > Chiroptera > Vespertilionidae > Murina > Murina feae. The sequence continues at coordinate 1,912 of PVJC01041274.1, read as the reverse complement.
CCAGTCAGCATACCCGGTAGGCCTCCCTGCCCAACAGGCGGAGACAGTGGGGTTCGCGCCCCGAGCCCCGCTTTCCCTTTCCCTGCTCGGCGCACGGAGGTGAGCCCTGGGCCTCAGCCACCCAGCCACCTGGAGAGACACGCAGGAGATAACGCTACCACGAAGGACGACGGGCAGGAGGAGCAGGGAGTGTGGGTGTCTGGCAGCACGGCCCCCTGCCAGCTGGCAGGGGCCACCCCTCAGCTTCATGGGGAGCCCGGCCTGAGGCCCTGGCAGGCAGAAGTGCTCCCGCCGCGGTCCACACGGCAGAGACCGCGGAACAGGCTGACGCAGTGGGCCGGGCTGAGGACAAACGCAGACCTAGGCTGTTAGGCACACAGATGAATGTTTCCATCTGTCGGAACAGAATGAAACCCTACCTCTTTACTCAGCAATGGAGCAGGCCTCGTTCCCACGTCATTACTATTCCTCAGTTCACTTACATGACTAACCTCCTTCGCAGGTACCGCTGGGCAGCTGCGGAAAACTTAAGCAGCGTACGCAAACTTAAAAGCACAGCAATGCGAAGGGCACACAGGATTTCCCTTGCATTTCCCTGCGATTCCTTGTAACCCCATCATTATTTGTGAATTAAGTCCTGAAAATCTGTGCTAATGGAATGAGCGCCAGCGGACACATCACTGCCTGGCCATCCCCCTGGACAGTATGCCTGTCACCTCCCACTGTCCCACCATATGGCTATACCATGACGCACGCAACCAGTGCTGAGTGCCAGACACGCAGCTGCTCGCGATGGCTGGTGACTGTAACACAGCAGGACACACCTCTGGGGACAAATGCTGCCCCGGACACTGCTCCTGAGGATAAGCTCCCGGACAGGGAGGGCCTGGGACACGAGGGCTGCGCTGCAGCAAGGAGGCTGCTGGCGCACACGGCCAGCGCAGAACGCCACTAACCTGACGAAGGAAAGTGGGCTGTGCGGGTGCGTGTGCTCCATCGTGCGCGAGGGAGCAGCTCCTACTACACCTGTCACTTGTGCTCCCTGTCAACGCCGTCAGGCCCTCGGTCCATTTCTCTCAGGGGCGTCACCCTTTGCTTGATTTTCAAACCTTCCTGAAATCAGACGACTCCTGTCCTTCAGGCGTGGCGGCTGCGGAGTAAGGGCCTGAAGGATGTCACATCCTGACCCCGGACCTGTGCTGTGTCGCCGGGCGGGCACAGCGGACTTTGCGGGTGCGCATGAGGACTGACCCGGGGCTTGTCCTGGAGCACCCAGGTGGCCCACCTGATCGCAGGTCCCTCAGGGCCCCTTCCCCGTGCCATCAGGAGCGCCCGTGGAGCGGTACACGAGCGGTGCCACCGCCAAGGAGCGCGGAGGCCTCCCGAAGTGGGGTGGGAAGGGAAGGAAACGGGACAGGAAGCTCGGGGAGCCTGCCCGGGTCGGCCCAGCCGGCAGGTGGCAAAGCCGGGCAGCACGCAGGGACTGCCACGCGCCTCGCAGTGAGAGACCGTGTCACGGGCCCGGCTTTCCGGCCACGGCAGGCCTGAACCGCCCGTCCCTCCCGCCCGCCTCCTCGGGGCCACACCGGAACCTGACACTGCAACTCCCTGCAGGCTTGGCGTTTCCACCGGAGGCTCGGTCTCCAGGCAACGTGCCACCTCATTCTGCACGCGTGTGGAGTTCATGTTAACGTTTACATGACGCTCTGTCGGGACTGCTTCATGGGACAGTGTTAAGCGTGTAGCCCAGTTTTGTTGTCCTGTGGGGTTTCGTTTCATGGAGGTGAGGAGTGTTTTAGCCATAAACCAACTTTTCCAAATAACTTCACGCGGAAACACAACGCAGACAAAGGCAGAGCCGCTCCGGGAGGCCAGGAGCAGGAGCCGCCCACGCGCGGCCGCCACGCGGGAG
>PVJC01041273.1:0-15400 GCA_004026665.1 Murina feae | reverse complement strand
TCCGGAGGATTCTATGATTGTTACAATGTTTCAAAAAGCTGTGTTTCGCTAGAGGCAGTTTAATTGGAGCTGAGCTGAAGGGCGCAGCTTCACTTTCGCTGCTGCCGCAATGGAAAGGGCTGTTTACTCAGGTCCGGGAGTGGCGGCCGCCATGTTGGCTGGGCTAATTTGCATACAGCCGCTCTGATTGGCTGGTGGGTGTGGCTTACCCTGTCTCGGAGAAACGGTTAATTTTAATATTTCGCTTTTATTAGTTTAGATTACAATCCAAATAAGAGATTATCTGATTGACAGTCTGAAATGTCACTGCAAGCTACCATTTGTATGAAGCTTGGTGATACTGGATTCTAAATATAGAAAAATCTTTCTGAATGACAGTTTACTACCTGTAGGCTTACACTATGTCCCATGAGTACTTTTCTCTCCTTTTCTTTATCTTTTGCACACAATTACCCAGCAAAACTTTCAATGGCACATGACCTTTGGGGGAAATGGATTAAATAGATTATTTAAATGATTCTCAGGGCTCTATCTAGAATAGGTATGTGAATAGCTCTGAGTTGAAGGTTTCATTTAAAAGAGTATACGTTCATAGCAACAGAAACATGAGGACCACCATGACAAAAACAGATTAAGTCCCCCTTTTAAATACATTTAATGAAATTCATTAACTGGTCTCAAACACCTAACCCCTGCCATGGTTTTGGAAAAGACTGCTTTGGGCAGCGACAATGACCTCTCTTTTTGATAACTACTTCCCCACCCAAAAAAGTTATCACTATATAACATGTGAACTTATCCTCTCCCAGTTCTGCACAGTTTTTTCAACCAAAGATGGAGTTCTGACCCATGTTAAATCAATTAGAAACTTTATTGTATGAATTTGGAATTGGGATTGAAAAGCAATCAATCAGTTGTGCAAGTGGCTTTAAAACTAAAGGATGAGAATATGGCCATCTTGTGCCATGTACATGAAAAATCAGAAAAAGAAGGAAATGTGGAGAGAAGAAAGATGAGAAGGCCCAAAACGAAGATTGTTCTTCCCTGTCCAAGTTTTGAACCAATTCAGAGAGACAGGAAACATATTGAGATGAAAATACCCTCTTCCTCTGCCAGGTGGCTGCATTGGTTGGAGTGTCATCCCATACACCAAAAAGGTTGCAAGTTTAATCCCTGGTCAGGGAGTGTACTGGAAGCAACCAATGGATGTTTCTCTCTCATATCGTTGTTTTTCTCTCTCTCCAAATCAATAAAAACATATCTTTGGGTGAGGATTTTTTAAAAGATGCTTTATTTGTGATGCAGCATGCAGATCACTGCTCCTGGTGTGGTAGAGTTGGCCTTCCAGTTTGAGTAGGCAGACCTCCCCTCCCAGTCAGAGCCAGGGCTGGACCACCACAGCTTTCCCTGCTGGCATCTTCCAGGCATCTTCAAACATATGGGAGGGATGAAGGAGCAGACCAGAACGTATGTTCCTTAAGTAGACAGATCCCAAAAGAAAGGAAGAGGATAAGCCAAACATGCCCAGTTTAGTCTTCCAAATTCTTCAATTAGTTAAGTCCCCCTTCCCAAGGAAGAGTGTGAGACAGAGAGTGGAAATTGGCCAGGAGTTCTACACTACCAGGATCTTTCCACATGGTAATGTGCTGAACGGGGTAAAAGTGTCCACCTAACATGGTGAATGTTGGAATAACAGCATGGATTGGATTCCAGCAATGTTGCCCTAGGATTCTGTGGATACCCCAGTATTAAAGCTCCCTTTGGCTTAAGTGAACTTGAGTGGGTTTCTATTGTTTATTACCCAAATCATCCAAAAACAACTATTTGATAAGTATTCCACATTGGACTACCGAACGGCAATGCCAGTGTTAACCTAGCAGTAATGTTAGTCCTAGTCCCTCTGCCTTTTGTTTTCATGGTAGATGTGAGAAAATAAGACCTGCAGAGGTAACATGTATATGGTTCCAACACCACTTGTCTGGGCTTTAATTAGCACTGTAATTTGAAAGACAGAAGTAATGCTGAGTCTCAGGAAAACTCTCATTTGTGGCCATCAGTTACGTTACCCTGGACAGGAACAGCAGCAGCAAAGAGCTGAGGAGGCAGAAGCCCAGAGAAAGATCCTCAGGGGCCTGCAGGCTGCACCCTATGAGTGCAGCAAAACCCCAGTGGGTGCCACCTCATTGCCCCTAGAGGATGGAGGCATTTATTCCTCAACTGCTGATAGTGTTGGCACCTGACAAGCTGAGTCCCTTTTCCAGGAAAAGAAAGCTGCTCCCCCAAGTCGTGCGCCTGCTTCAGAAGGAGATTAGGGGAGCCAACGTCTGATGACAACTGGAGAAGGGGTGCACAGGCCTCATCCCCACCTCAGTTCCAGGTATTTCAAAAGAGTCATTCCAGGTTCAGAGCTCTGTTGTGATTGCTTCATAGGTCAGCCTCTCCCTCTGCCTAATCCTGGTTCTCTCACCCACTTCCAGCTTTGTTCCTCCAACCAATTTCCTGAATATTAACCTCTGCCTTGGTCTGTTTTCTGTGTGGCCTGATGTGTGACAGTCCTGATGTCAGAAATAAGCAGTACCTAGGGTGGCACAGACTTACGGAAGTTTCTGCGGTGGTGGTGCTGTTTCACAGCTGTGCTGCACAATGCGGGAGCATGTGGCTATCGCATTGTGTGTCTAGAGCTAATGAGCAAATGAGTTTTCATCTCATTTAATTCATTTAAACATCCACATTGGTTACTGGCCACCATCCTAGACAGTGCGGACCCTGACTGTCAGGATGACAATGAGAACTTCAAGGTCATGCCAAGATCATCCGAGAAGTCTGGAGAAGTCACCAGACATGGTGGGAATGGGTTGCTGGGTGCTGGGCACAAAGGAGGCAAAGATCCAGGGTTTGTTTGTTTGTTTGTTTGTTTTTAATTTTACTTTATTGCTTAAAGTATTACAAAGAGTAATACATATGTTTCCTTTTTTTCTCTATTGACCTTCCTCCAGCCTCCCCTCTTCCCCAGTATCTTGAATCCATTGGTTATGCTTATATGCATGCAAACAAGTCCTTCGGTTGATCCCTTACCTCCCGCTTCCTCCCTAGCCTTCCCGCTGTAGTTTGATAGTCTGTTTGATGCTGCTCTGCCTCTGTAAAAGATCCAAGTTTTGAGAACACAGCACAATCACATAATAATAAGTGAGTACCTATGCTAGGTAATATTATTCCCATGTTTCAGGTGAGAAAAATGTGGCTCAGAATTTATGCAAAGTCATACATGTAGTAAGTAGGAAAGCCGGGGCCTGAAAATGTTTCTAAAGTTTATACTCTTTTTAAAGTGCTCAAAATATGAGCTATACAAGAGCAAAAGCAACAAACTCAGACCACAAGTGAGCAGCAAGTATCTACCTATATCTTTAAACCTTAAGCTTTCTTATTTTACTGATGATTCTTATGTGCACAGTCATGTACAAGGACTGATGTAGGAGTTGCTGTAGTCACCCAGTGAGTCCTAGCCACCATTCGTTGAGCATGATGTGCCTGGTGCCTGAAGCTGCTCATCCTGTGATAAGTAGGAAATTAACACATGATTGTGAGGGACAGTAACGTGTGGCCGGGATTGTGTCCTTCCTGCTGATTGTCCCCACTACAGAGTCCTATAGGGCATAGTAACTGCTCAGAGATACTGTAGGCTGGGACAGACGCAGCTAAGGCTGTGGTTCTTAATCTCAGTTCTCAGACCCCAGAGAACCGGCTGTCCCTCAGCACAGGAGTGACCACTGAGCAGGAAGGAGGCTGTTATTTGCAGAAGTGGCTCCAGGGCGCACCATGCATGTGATGTTCCATACCCCCTGACACTGCAGTGGGTGGCCCTGCATGAATCTCTCTTCATGCATGATTTTCCTATGACCCACTCTGGTTCCTGTTTGACTTTTTAAGAGGAGGATAGGAAGGATTCAGGGGCCTATATCAGCAAAATAGTGGCACAAAAGATGTGATCCAAAGAGAGATGTCCTTTGAGCTTGGAACAACCCAAAGAGAGAAAAGTAGAAGTCAGTTTTTAACTGATTTACTTCTCCCAAAGAGCTGCAGCCCTTAGCATCATGGCTCTGAGCTTCCCTGCAGGTGATTCCGGGCCACCTATAAACACAGCAGTCTGGATCCTCAAGTAGCTTAGAGCCTGGTAGAAAAGACACAACCATAAATCATTGCTCTGCAGTAACTTCTGTGGGAAAGGGATGTGCAAATGCAAGGGGGAACAGGAGGAGAAATGAGCCAGAGCTCCTGGTGCTCACTGCTATCACTCTGTTTTCAGTAAGCATGACAGTGGCTTAGTCTATGTGCAAGACTCCTGGTATGCTTGTGAGATGCTCCCAGCAGCCAACACCAATGCAAAGAACGGGCCCTCTTCAGGAGGGACCACCCTGGTTAATGAGTTTTTGTTCTGACCCAAAAAAGGGAAAGGAAAGATGAGGTGCAGGTTTCAGGTTCCCAAACCCAGGTCCATAGGAAAGGCCTATCCTGTCCTTCCTTCCGGGAGATGAAGGATTTGTGTAGAAGAAAGCATAGCCACAAAGGTGCTTAAACCTCTTAAAGGCATCGATCACAAACTTGGACAATTCCAAAGGTGCCCTTGGAGAACCTGAGCTCAGTGCTAAGTTTTCGGGTCCTCTTCCACATCCACAATCTGTGAGGAGACCTTTCCATAAATCACTATATTGTGCCAGGTGCCTAGCGGGTTCTCATTATGTATGAGTCCCCATTCTCCACACAGTAAGCTCAGCAAGTTCAACAAACAGAGCACCCGTGTGCCTGTCATCATTGTAAGGACTGAGAGTAAAAGATAAATGAGACACATTGGTTCTTTGCTCTCCATTGGCTCAGAGACAGAGGACACGCTCAATAAATGTTCCTCCGATTGAATTGCTGACTGTTTCAACAGAATCAGTCTCAGAACCACACACACACAAAGACAAACAAACAAAACCCTCTAAACAGAAGCCTCCAATCAAGTGAATCCAAAAACTGAGCTGAGATGTATCCAAAGAGCGTTGAGCAGGCACATGGCTTGAATTTCTTAGGCATCCTGTGTGCACTGCCTTCATACACCTATGCCAATCTATTCCTTCCTAAACCCATCCCTGGCTCCCGTCTGAGCAATGAGGTATAGGACATCCCTGTCTCTAGCCATAGGGCACATGGAAACACACAGACCTACACAGAACTTGAACTGACCTTCTTCACCTGCGCGGCCCACCCGCTGCAGAGTTGTCAAAACGGATTCACTATCAAGTAGACATAGGTTTATCATGTGTTCAATGTAACTTAGAATTGTCCTTCCACCTTGTAGGCAAACAGCGTGGACAACTTGTGCATTTCCTGACTTTGTGAGTCTATCTCTAGATTAACATTATGGAAGTTATAGACATACCCCTCCTTTGACACTCTGGTCTATAATTCTTATGTATTTATTTGTTTGCCCCTAAATGGCCAAAGGAAGCTGTCCTTGCCATGGGAAAATAAGGATGAGTGGTCATGCCCTGGCAGAATGCAGGCAATCACCAATAGTCAGGAAACAAGCACTTGCCACAAGATGAAGGTACTGAGAGCAAGTGTAACAAAAAGAAGTGGCAGTGGGCATGGGCCAGTGCTCAGCCATGCAGCCGGTGCCTCTGTGCATAAATGCTCAGCAGGCTTCAGAGGGAGACCTGGAAACAAGTTTATACCCCAGGCAGTCAGACTGTCAGGCTGACCTAAGGCCGGCAAAGAACAGGAGAAACGAGGCTGGAAGTGATCGACAAGGGCTACTTGGCACTGGCTGAATCAGTCCCAGCCTGCCTAGTCTCCTCAAGGCCCACAGCTCCTTTGACCACCAGCCAGTGTGTAAGGCCTTTCTACTTGCCTCTCCCCTGTGTCTCTGCTTTCCTAGACTAAATGAAGGGGTCACTTATAAAGGAGATGGGCTGACTTGGGGCTCAGGGACAGACAAGGCTGGTGATTCTCCCAGGGAGGTAAACAGAGTTCCCCACACTGCCCCCCAAACGGCACCTGCCAGCGCCACTTGTTTTGAAGCCAGAGCAGCTTTAATTTCTACACAGGCAGGAGCTTCATTAAAGAACCGTGGAGCATACCAGCCCTGTTCTCCCTGGGGTGAACTGGTTGAGATCCAAGCCAGGATACCAGGCACATGCAGGCAGAATTATACAGGCAGGGAAGTAAACCTCATTATCCTCCCCAGACACAGTTTTACCTGCTTTAGTTAATTGTGTTTGTGCAGGGCGGGGAGTCGCTTTATCAAGGACATGTTTTCAAGAGCCGTGTGGCGGTCTGGAGTCTGTGGGCCGCTGTCGACGTCAGCGGCTTATAGCCGCCAGGAGCGGTACTTCCTACAATGCGGCAAAGGCAATGGAGCGAATTCCAGGTCAAAGCAGGGGAGACCTTTGTTCACTCCAAAAAGCCACACAAGACTGATTCCTTTGGGAACATAATTTTTTATATGGGAATTAGGATTGTTTTATTCTAAGCTTGTGTAATACTGTAGTGACATGCTCTGGGACTTTTGGTAGTATAATATTTACGCCAAGAGTTGAGCCCCTTTAATAATCTAGGATTCTGTAACAATCCCTAGTTGATTTGTTCACTTATTCACTCATTCATTCTTTCAACAAGCATTTATTTTCTATGGCCAGTCATAGTGCTAGGCCCTAGGGATATGGAGATAGACAAGACAAGTACCTACATGTGCTCTTCCATTATAGTCTAATCAATCACACATGCATAAGGTGTGATTCTAATTTTCATAAAAACGCATGCACAGGGAGCAGTGAGGAAAGGCCTGACTTCCTTAGTGAATGTGGTAGCCTTCCCGAAGAAGTGTATGGCCAGGGCACCCTGGGTTATAGCAACCCATAACCTCAGGGACTTCAAACTACAAAAGTTCATTTCTTGGTGATCCTAGGTGCCCACTTCAGTTCACCAGAGGCCTCTGCTAATCATGGTCCCTCGAGGACCCAGGCTGACAAAACAGCCATCAACTCCCTTGGCACCCAATGCTAAGCCAGAGAGACAAAGAGAGCTCTGAGGGTCTGGCACTAGCATTCAAATCCTCCACCTGTGACCCACATAACCCTGATCCTTTCTCATTGGCCAGAACTAATCATGTGGCCTCATCCAACCAGGAAGTAGAATCCTCCCAGGTACTGGGTACCGACCTGTACACTGGGTAATGTCTGCACTGGGCCGTGAAGGCAGTGTACTAGTGAGTCCCATAAACTAATAGGGGAGGTCAGGGGCCTGAGGAAAAGAATTCCAGACACATTTTAAGGCAAGAACATATATGAAGGCCACCTAATTTTTTTTTCCTGGAGTGCACTTCTCCTGTATAAATACAATGAATTGAATGTCTGTCTGCAGACTAGACTCCAAGTTCCTAAATCCATACTTCCTACCATAAAGTCTGGCACAAAGGAGGTGCTCAATGCATGTCTGCAAATAAGAAAAACAATATTGCCTTCTGGGTTGGATATAATGGATCAGATGAGGAACATGCAAAGTTGCTGTGTCTCTTAGCAGGAGCCATAACCACTTGTAGGCCAAATCAGGGCTCGCATAAACAATTTCCTCATCCACCTCTATTCTAATCCTTCTCTTACTGATCCTTCTTCCTTATTTTCCTAACTATAAATTGTACATGTACATTCACAGCTTTTTCCTGCATATGTTTGTCTCTCTCATCCTACTAGACATGAGACCAGTGCCTGGCACATGGTAGATAATCCATAAATATCTACTGAGTAATTGAATAAATCTAAGTCAAAAGATATCAAAGAATGGTGGTTGAGTAGCAATGAAAGTGTGAGAAAATTAGGTAAATTAGACACTAAGGAAAATCAATAAACTAAAACAAGCATCCTATTTCTGAGACAAGTATATCTCTCTCAAGAATAAATGGGGGAAGGGCAAGGGAAAAAGAAAAAAATGGAGACCTACCTATCACTTGTAATACTTTAAACAAAAATAAATAAATAAATAAATAAAAGCGTAGACACCCTGAAAAAAAAAAAAAAAGAATAAATGGATGTTGAAAGCTACTGTAACCTAGTTTGAATTGGATTTAAATTATGCTAGTAGCTTCCTCTACTCTTATGCCATGCTTACATTCAAGACAGAGTGTACTATCAGCTCACATGTGCATTCTCATCTCTCCAACACACTGATTTCTTTCCTCTTCCTCTTTGCTGAGACTGTTTTTCTGCCCAAAGCCAGTTCAGTGACACACAGCACTTCGCATAAAATGAGTTCACATCCCTTTGCACCATTCAGAAAGGCGACTTGTGTGGCACCCACCCATAAAGACTCGTTGTCACTGTCAATCAGAGGGAGAGAAGCAATGGCTGTTTTCACCTCTCACGGGTTCGATTGTGCAGGGTAGCTGACATGCTGTCTGTCTCCCTTCTCTCCCAGTTCTATTGGCCTCAGAAACTGCCTGATGCATCAGGGCTTCAGGCAAGTATTCAGGCTGCTGACCACAAACATCTGAGCCGAATGCCAATTTTTATGCATTCAAGGTGAATGCCAATTTTCAAGCATTCGAGATGAACCAGGCTACTAATTCTCCGGAATTGTGTGCTCTGCCAGAATACCTGCCACCTGGGAGCAAGTAGTCCTCACTATCACCAGTTGCTCATAAAAGGGCTTGTGAGCTGCAGGTTTTCACACCATTAATGCATTGCTTACCAAGAAGCGCAGCTGGCAACCCTGGGATTGCATTAGAGGTCTCAGTGTGATGCCTAGAGACCCCACTCCCAAACTGGAAGGGAAAGGGGATTGCTGAGACTCCACCAGGGAGCTCCGCAAGGAACTGCCACTCTTTATTTATGCGTTCACCAGGGCTGTGCTTCTGATTATAATGAGGCCCGGGTGAACGGAAGGATCTTTGCATTGCTGCACTTTAGTGGGACTAAGAGGATGTCAGCATCAACTTTAAATGCCTTTCCTGATGACCCGTGCATAACAGCTTCCTACACATGGGATTTCAGAATCCATGACTCACTCAGCATCTGATGCTTACAGGTTTCTAGAAGTGCTATTCACTGGAGAACCCTAAACACCCTACATTTTTATGATAACATGATATTGATGATGGTTAAGAGCATTTACTTTCCAGTTATACGCCTGGATTCAGACCTCAGTTCCTCCACTTTGTAATGGTAAACTTTGGACAAGTTACCCCTTCAAAACCTCAAATTCATTATCTTTAAAACAGAAATACTATTAGCAACTACTTACAGTGAATATTAAATGAGAAAACTAAGGCACAGTGCTAGGCACAGTAAATTTCAACTGTTTTTTAGTTGTCTTTCTTTTAATATATGACCCATGTTCAGGTTTTACCAGATAGTAGAATGATTAATCAGTAGAGATGACAGGAGAACAGATTTCAGCACAGTGTCTCATGGGTGTCAGTACTGTGCTGGAAGAAAAGGCATGCCTCTGATAAATGCTTACTAAGGCCCTACCAGGGATAAGCCACGGGCTGCAGGTATATGAGTTGTATGTCACTCGATAGTGTGGGATGGGCAAACACTTGGAGATAGCAGGAGTCGGCTGACCGTATCTCCCACCCCAGCCAAGCTACTGCAACCCAGTGGGCTATTCTAGAGTCCGGAGAGATTAATCAGGTTAACATAGGTCAAAATCAACTCTCACCCACCTGAATCAACCCAAAGTTGTGTGTGGCCCATTTCTATTAGATAGGTGTCTACTAGTCCTATCTAATAAAAGAGTAATTTGCAAATTGACCATCACTCCAACACACAAGATGGACATCTCCACATGGTCAAAGATGGCCACACACATGTGGACACAAGATGGCCAGCAAGTAAATGCAGTTGTGGGTGACCAGGCTGGCAGAGGAGGGCAATTGGGGGCAACCGAGCCAGCAGAGGAGGGCATTTGGGGAAGACTAGGCCTGCAGAGGATGGCAGTTGAGGGGGACCCAGGCCTGCAGGGGAGGGCAACTGGGGGGACCAGGCCTGAAGGGGAAGAAAGTTGCGGGGGAACCCAGGCCTACAGGGGAAGACAGTTGGGGGAAACCAGGCCTGCAAGGGAGGGCAGTTGTGGGGAAACCAGTCTGGCAAGAGAGGGCAGTTGGGGGAAATCAGGCAGGCAGAGGAGGACACTTACGGGCAACCAGGCCAGCAGGGGAGGGCAATCTGGCAGGCAGGGGGTAAACAGGGGTAAGCAGGCTGGTATGCAGAGTGGTTAGGGGCAATCAGGCAGGCAGGCAGGGGAGCTATTGGGAGCCAGCAGTCCTGGATTGTGAGAGGGATGTCAAACTGCCTTTTTACGAGGTCCTAGATTGAAGAGGGTTCAGGCTGGGCTGAGGGACACCCCCCATGCACGAATTTCGTGCACCGGGCCTTTAGTATATTAATAAAGAAGAATAGAAAAGAGGGGGAAGGGAAGACACCAGAAAAATTACATAATTGCTTATTCCAAATGACTTGAAAGTCTTACTGAAGAAACATACATCATAATTAATGCCTCCGGGTTCCATTAAAAAAATGTTGTAAACAGTTCAATTGCTTTGCTCCCTGGCACTCTTGGAATTTTTTTCTTGTTGTTGCCACATTTATTTTACTAGAACGTGTTAATCATTACTGTAGGCTCTTCAGTGTCATACTAATATGAAAGGGGAAGTCATCTCAACACCTGAGATTCCTTTCCCATTTATATGGACACTTGAAAGGAGCACTGGGTACAAAAAGGGGTGGGTGTGCAGGGGCATTGTGTAAATATACCAGCCACAGCCCTACACCAAGCAGTGAGTGACTCAAGAAAGCCAAACCCATGCCATCTGCCAATTTCCCAACACTTTCCCTGGAGGACACAGAGAACCTGGGGAATGAGCAACTGCTAGGCTGAGGAGGTGGCAAGGCAAGCTGGCAGAGAGGCAGAGCATGCGGTTAGTGGGTGAGAATGTACCAGGGGAAGGAGAGACTGAAAAAGGCCTACCATCTCCACTGAGAAGGCAGCCCAGCCAGTAAGCACAAAACAACATGCTCCTAGATGTCTCCTTTGTGTTATTCATGGGATGCAGTGGTTCTCAAGCTTGAATATGCAGGTGAGTCACCTGGTAATCCTGTTAGAATACAGATCCTGATTCAGTAGGTGGAGCCTAAGATTCTGCATCTCTAAGATCCTAGATGATACTGACACTCATGGTCTTCAGACCACACTTCAAGTGGCAATGGACTAGATCAGAGTTAGCAACTGTGGCCTGCAGGCCAATCTGCCTGCTTTTATAAATAAAGTGTGGTTGGAATGCAGTCCATTTGTTTACCTGTGCTAACCCCTATCCTATAGAATACTTGTTATTAAAACTAAGAAAAAAGAAGATGAAATGGTGTTGTGTTGAACTGAAGGAACTTGTCTGATGAATTTCAATGAATAAGAGGAAAGTTCTTATTTGACAACAAAAATTATCATTTTTATGTAGTCTTAGAAGAGATCAGAGTCTGTAAATGAAATGAAGGAGAAAACATTCCAGATTGCATGGTTCTAGAGGAGAGACTTCATCCCTTAGAAACCCTATATAATAAAAGGCTAATATGCAAATCAACCAAGAGTGGAATGACTGGTCGCTATGATGCACACTGACCACTAGGGGGCAGATGCTCAATGCAGGAACTGCCCCCTGCTGGTCAGTGCACTCCCACAGGGGTGCACGACTCAGCCAGGAGCCTCTCCCACCTCCGCAGCAGTGCTAAGGATGTCCAACTGTTGGCTTAGGCCCACTCCCCTTGGGGCTCCCGAGAGCTCCCATACTGCAAGAGGGCACAGGCTGGGCTGAGGGACCAACCCCCCCCCAACCAGTGCATGAATTTCTGCACTGCACCTCTAATATTCTATAAGGCTGAAAAGAAGAACTAGTAAAACCTTGTGTTCAAAGTTGATCATAATGAGGTTCAGAGATAGAAAAGCTATGGAATCATGTTAAATTGAAAGTAACACACCAGCTCTTCACCACTTCATCACAGTTTCTGCAGCTGCTAGGAGAGTTCTTTTTCTTAGATAGGAAATGAATAGCAACAACAATCCAAACTTAATTTTTTGCATAACATAGCATCTTGTCAGTATTTCCACATGCAATATAACTTTTAATCTTCACATTAATCCTCCAATGTGTGTAAACTAACTCAGTTTTATGCAAAAAAGCAAAAGTATAAAGTCTTCTCTCAATGAGCTGACAGTCACAGAAATAAACATCACCATTATGTAATAAATGCTAATAAAAGGGACACAGGTGTGACGCAGAGAAGGGCATGAGCTGTGGGGCACTGCCGTCTCAGAATTTACCGTATAGGTCTTTAAATTGAGGGAGGGGATTGTAAGAAATGCAGAAATGATAACAGAACCAACATCTGAACAGAAAAAGAGTTAACATCAGATGCAGCTGATGGGATGATTGACGAAATGCCTAGCACTATGTTCCTGGAAATGGAGTGAAGTCAGTTAAGGCAGATATATGTCAAGAGTCACAATTCTCAGTGGAACCCTGTGAGGGCTTTACTGAACCTAATTTGAGCAACTGGGCTAGTTCCTACTGGTCCTCATTCCCTTGGTTATTAAGACACCACTCTCCAATTAGAATTATTCTTAAGTCTTATTTCAGGTAACACCCAAGCAGTATACATTATATTTAGGCCATATTGATTAGCACTTTTTCTAATTCAGATAGCAATAAATATAGCTTCTTCTTTTCTTAATCACAGTAACTTAGCTATGGAATATGTATGAGGAAACTGAGTATAAAGCAAGATAGGGTGAAACTCCAGGGAATGATGTGGTGTTTTATTTTACAGCATAGTGTAATCTAATCTAATAAAAGAGAAACATGCAAATTGACCATACCTCTTCTATGCCCAAGCCATGCCCACCAGCTAATTAGAGCGACTATATGCAAATTAACCCAACCAAGATGGCGGCCAGCAGACACAGAGCTGGAGCAAGCAGGAGGCTTGGTTGCCCCTGCGATAGAAGAAGCCAAGCTTCCCTCCTGCCCTGGCCAGCTGTGGCCTCCGCTCAAGGCAATAAAGTTTCAACTATAGAAGATAAAGAAATCTCAGATACCTGCTTCCAGCCAGCCTTGCTGGGAGCTTGGGCTCCTAGGGGCTGTGGCCAGCCTGCAAACAGCCATAGCCCCTCACCTAGGCTGGCAAGGCACTGCAGCAGGGACCCCCACCCTGAAGGGGCTGTGACTAGCCTGCAAACAGCCATCAGCCCCTCACCAGGCAGGCCGTACCCTCATCGGGTGAGAGTCTCTGCTGGAGGGCTTGGCCAGCCTAAAAAAAGCCATCAGCCACTCACCCAGACTGGCCAGATACCCCAATGGGGACCTCCACCCTGAAGGACCTGTGGCCAACCTACAAACAACCATAGCCCCTCACCCAGGCTGGCCAGGGACCCCAGTGGGGACCCCCACCCTGTAGGACCTGTGGCCAGCCTTCAAACAGCCATCAGCTGCTGTCTTAGGCCTGTTCCTTGCTGGCAGGTGGACATCCCCCAAGGGCTCTCGGGCTGCCAGAGGGATGTCTGACTGACAGCTTAGGCCCATTCCCCTGGGGAGAGGGTCTAAGCCAGCAGGTGGAAATCCCCTGAGGGATCCCAGACTGTGAGAGGGCACAGGCTGGGCTGAGGGACCCCCTGAGTGCACAAATTTTTGTGCACCGGGCCTCTAGTCCTATATAGTAAAAAGCTAATGTGCAAATAGACTGAATGGTGGAACAACCAGAACAACCAAACAACTGGTTGCTATGACGTGTGCTAATCACCAGAGTGTGTGTGTGGAACATGATGAGCACAGGCAGCAGGCGGCGGAGCAAGGAATATGGCAGTGTTGGCTGCAGCCAGATGATGGAGCAGTTAAGCAGGGACACCAGACCAAGGCAGGGTGCCAGTCGCTGTCATCAGGGCGAGCCTCTGGTGATTACTGAAAATTCTTTGCTCCCAGGGCTGTGGTCCTGCCTGGTGTTTGCACCTGCTGCCAGTGCCCTGTGCCAGTCCCCATTGGTCAGTGTCATCAGCAGGTGTGAGAAGCAACTGCCAGTTCCAATCACACCTGAGGGTTTCTCCACCTCCCCCTGCTCCTAAGGGTGATTGGAGCAGCAGCCAATGCTCACACCCACTGCTGGCACCGGCCACAATCACTCTGCATCATCAGTGGCTGTGAGAAGGGCCTGCACTGTCAGCACATGGGAGTGGCCGCAGAGGGAGAAAGGCTGCCTACAGACAGGGGACCAGGGGCCGCAGTGGGAGGGGCTGGGCGGGGGTGTGGAGGATGGGCTGAGACCCACCCCTATGCCCATCACAGCCTCATGGCCCACAGCTCCTTTTAAGGTGCACAAATTCATGCACAGGGCCCCTAATCTAATCTAATAAAAAAGAAAAATGCTAATTGTGTCACTCCACTACATCCCAAGCCACACCCACCAACCAATCAGAGTGACTATATGCAAATTAACCCAACCAAGATGGCGGCTGGCAGCCACAGAGCTGGCGATGGAGGAATCTGCCTGCCTAGGCTGATTATGGCCTCACTCAAGGCAACAAAGTTTCAATTATAGAAGATAAATAAACCCCAGATACCTGCTTCCAGCCAGCCTCGCTGGGAGCTTAGGTGGCTGGGGGCTGTGGCCAGCCTGCAAACAGCCATCAGCCTCTCACCCAGGATGGCCAGGCACCCCAGTGGGACCCCCCTCCCTGAAGGGGACATGGCCAGCCTGAAAACGGCCCTCAGCCCCTCACCCAGGCTGGCCAGTGGAAACCCCACCCTGATCTGGGACACCCTTCAGGGCAAACCAGCTGGCCTCCACCCATGCACCAGGCCTCTATCCTATAAAATAAAAGGGTAATATGCAAATTGACCCTAACAGCAAAACCACTGGGAATGACTGGTCACTATGACACACACCAACCACCAGGGAGCAGATGCTCTATGCAGGAGCTGGCCCTGGTGGTCAGTGCACTCCCACAGAGGGAGCTCTGCTCAGCCACAAGCCAGAATGCTGGCTGCCAGTACAGCAGTGGTGGTGGGAGCCTCTCCTGCCTCCTCAGAAGTGCTAAGGATGTTCGACTATAGCTTGGGCCTGCTCCCCGCTGGCAAGTGGACATCCCCCAAGGGCTCCCAGACTGCCATAGGGATGTCTGACTTAGCTTAGGCCCAATCCCCTGGGGAGCAAGCCTAAGCCAGCAAGTGGACATCCCCTGAGGGGTCCCAGACTGGGAGAGGGTACAGACCATGCTGAGAGACCCCTTCCCAAGTGCACAAAATTTTGTGCACTGGGCTTCTAGTATTTTATAATATCACTAGTGGCCCAGTGCATAAAATTCATGCATTGGGTGGGGGGGG
>PVJC01041272.1:0-15431 GCA_004026665.1 Murina feae | reverse complement strand
AGCTAAAAGAGTTCATCACCACCCAACCAGTATTATATGAAATGCTGAAAGGTATCCTTTGAGAATGAGGAAGAAGAAAAAGGAAAGTAAAAATTATGAACAACAAATATATATCAACGAGTGAATCTAAGAATCAAGTGAATAAAAAATCTGATGAACAGAATAAACTGGTGAATAGAATAGATTCAGAGGCATAGAATGGAGTGGATGGACAATTTTCGGGGGTTAAGGGTGTTGGGGGTGCGTGAAGAGAATGGACAATAATTGTACACCTATGGATGAAGACAGTGGGGGGGCAAGGACAGAAGTTGGGGTGGGAAATGGGAGGAGGGGAGCTATGGGGGAAAAAAGAGGAACAATTGTAATAATCTGAACAATAAAGATTAAAAAAAAAAAAGAAAAAAAAAGACGCATCCATGAGGCCAAGGGCAGGCCCCTCAGCCTCAGCACCAGCCCCAAGCCTGCACCTGAATGTTATTATTGTTTGAAGACACTAAATTTTGGGTAATTTATTAAACAGAACAAATAACTAATAGTGGAAACCATACTAAGAACAATAAAAAGACACACAAATTTCCCCAACTGGAAAGCAAATGCAAGTGTGTGGACAGATGAAATAGATGAGGAAGCCACAATCTAGAATAAATTCAGGAGAAAATACATTTGTTGAGGGTAGACATTTGCTAAGAAGCAGCCTTAAACAGCACCAGGCCTGGAGTTGGCAGGTGTGAGAGCAGGATTGAAGAAGAGGGACTAAAAATGGGAGATTAGACAAAAGTCTGAGTCCAAACATCTATAGTAGTCCCACATCTCATTCTACTCCCTGCCCCTTCCCCTCCATCCCTGAATAGGAAGCCAGCTTGTAAAAAATAAAAATAAAAATAAAATTATTAACACTGTCTGGAGAGAGTAAATTGGCTAGGGTGAGAGATGGTCCTGCCCACAGTAAGGCCCTCTGCATTCTGTACCCAGGTGCACCCTGCCTGCTAGGCTATTTCCAGAACATTAATCCTAAGGAAAAGCCTACCAATCAACACACCTCAAAGAAGTAAATGAGCCCCATTTGTTCTCCTATTCACCTTTTTGTGGGAAAAACAAATAGAAAACACTGTAAACCCACACAATCTACCTAAGAAAATCAATCCAGTCACCAATTACACTTTCAAATTTGAGAGGGGGGGGGGGGAACTATCAGTACAAGAATGAAAGCCCAAGATAAACAGACAAGATTGACTCCAGAGGCAGTAAAATAATTCAAGAAATTTTCAATGGCAGATATAATCCTTTCTTTTCAGATTATGATTATTCTAAATGTTCATCCTTGTCCCATTGTATATTATTGTTGGTGTATCCTTTTGGATTGGTATAAAATGCTAGCAAGTCAGAGGGGGTAGCAAAAGCTTTCATTTGTAGACATATTTGAATTATCCTATACTAGAAGCCCGGTGCATGAAATTCATGCACCAGGGGGGTGGAGGGGGGTTTCCTCAACCCTGTCGGCATCCTCTCATAGTCTGGGACCCCTTGCTCCTTACCGTCCACCTGCAGCTCCTGCCACAGCCACTGTGCTCACCAGCTGTGAGTCCGGCTTCTGGCTAAGTGGCGTTTGCCCTGTGGGAGTGCACTGACCACCAGGGGGCAGCTCCTGCATTAAGCATCTGCCCCCTAGTGGTCAGTGTCCATCATAGTGACCAGTCATTTTACCATTTGGTCTATTTGCATATTAAGGTTTTATTATATAAGATGGCAGCTGAATCCACTGATCCCCATGGCAGAATGGGCCTAAGCTGGCAGGCAGACATCCCCCAAGGGGTCCCGGACTGCGAGAGGGCACAGGCCAGGCTGAGGGGCCCCCCACCAGTGCACGAAACTTCATGTACTGGGCCACTAGTAAGAAATAAAATTTTCTCTTTAAAGAGCAACCTTCAAAAAAAAACAGCTCCCTACAATTTATGTGTTAATACATACATACCTTAAGGAGGGGTAATTCTAAGAAAAATGAAATCTAAGACTAAAAATTGTTCTCTCTGTAATATTAGTTTTTACCTATTAAATGATAATCTCTTTAACAGATGGTAGGGTTAAAAGAGTACTTAATGCAGTGGTATCCTAACATTGAAAAGACTTTTCAGAATACGAAAACATGCTAAGTGAAAGAATGTCAAATACAAAATTTCACATATTGTATAATTCTATTTATATGAACTGTCCAGAATAGGCAAATTCATGGAGACAGAAGGTGGATTAGTAGTTGCCAAGAGCTGGGGGGAGGGGGTGGGGAGAAGTGTTAGATGAGAAAAGGGAGTAATTACTAATAGACTTTCTTTTTACAGTGATTATTACAGAATTAGAAAGTGGTACTAGTTGTACAACTCTATGAATATACTAAAAACCACTGAATTATATACTTTAAAAGAGTAAGTTTTATAGTAATAGAATTATATCTCAATAAAACTGTTACTTTAAAAATAGACTTTTCAGAGAAAAAAGGCTTAGTTCCAAACCAATGTTTGGCAAAGCTTATATAGGAAAATCCTGTTAATCACTTTCATAAATGACTGACCAGGCTTAGAGAAAAGCCTATGCCAGGACTTGTTTTAACCTAAAGAGGCAAGAACTCTTTCTGGTAATTCTGAATAAAGCTTCCAAATGATCACAAACTTTAACTTCCCAAGCAGTTCTGATATTATTTTCTTAATAACTTTCTTCATTAAAGTATTTTTCCCTAATTTAAGGTCTTGGCATATAGTAAATGCAATTAAAAATAATTTAACAAACATTTCTTAAAAAAGAATTTATCTTGGATCACATTCTGAGATCATATATTTATACCCTAGAAGCATTCCTAGAATGTTTCTCAGACATTAAGTCCTTCTTGTGGTATTCATGCATTTTGTTTTCCATAAGGATTTTTTTAAAAAAATGTATCAAACCTTTCATGACTTACAACAAATTCAAAGTACAATGAACACTTGTCAAATATGTTTTTAAGTTGTATAAAGAAACTTTAGAGCAATTTAGGTATATTGTTCTTCCTAGGGGGATAAAATGCAATTATTCTCCCTATAAACCATCAAGGAGGTAAGCATCTACAGAACATAAAGATAAAAAGCATTTGACAATATACATCCTTTTATGAAAAAAACTCTTAACATTTTAGGCATTGAAGGAATGTACCTCAATATAATAAAATCCATATATGACTAGCCCACAGCTAACATACTGAGTGGTGAAAGGTTGAAAGTTTTTCTTCTAACAACAGGAACAAGACAAGGGTGCTCACTTTCACCACTCTTATTCAGCACAGTAATGGAGTCTTAGCCAGAGGTATTAGGTAAGAAGAACAAAAAGGCATTCAAATTAAAAAGAAAGAAGTAAAACTCTCAGCACATGATATGATCTTATACAAAGAAAATTCTAAAGATTCCATCAAAAACCATTAGAACTAATAAATAAATTCAGTAAAGTTGCAGGATACAAAATCAATATACAAAAATCAGTTGTATTTCTACACACTAACAATAATCAGAAAGAGAAATTAAGAAAACAATCCCATTGATAATAGCTTCAAAAAATACTTAATAATAAACGTAAGTAAAGGAGGTGAAAAATCTGTACACCGAAAACTGTTAAGATGAAAAAACTGAAAAAGACAAATAAATGGAAGTATATCACATATTCATGGATCAGAATAATTAATATTGTCAAAATGAACGTATTACCTAAAGCTATCTATAAGTTCATTGTAATCCCTATCAAAATTCCAATGGCATCTTTTCACAGAAACAGAAAAAAACAATCCTAAAATTTATATGGAGCCACAAAAGACTTTAAAGAGGCAAAGCAATCCTGAGACAAAACAAAACTTGAGACATCACACTTCCTGATTTCAAACTGTATTATAAAGCTACAGTAATCATACCGTAGTCTACTGGCACAAAAAACAGACCCAGAGACCAATGGAACAGACTCACGAGCCCAGAAATAAACCCTTGTAATAAAGTCGATCAATATCTGACAAGGGAGCCAGAATACTAATAGAGAAAGAATAACCTCTTCGCTATGGTGGCAGAATTGGAGAACCATATGCAGAAGAATTAAAATGAATCCCTATCTTACATCACTCAACAAACATTAACTCAAAATGAAGTAAAGACTAAGCATAAGACCTGAAACCAAAAAACCCCTAAAAGAAACATAGGGAAAAAACTCGTTGACACTGGCAAAAAAAAAAAAAAAAAGGCGCTCCTTGACAATAATTGTTTGAATCTGACCACAAAAGCAAAAGTAACAAAAGCAAAACTAAACAAGTGAGACTGTATCGAATTAAAAAGCTTCTGCACAGCAAAAGAAACAACAAAAAGAGAAGGCACCTTACGGAATGAAGGAAAATATTTGCAAACCATCTATCTGATAAGGGGTTAATATATGAGGATCTCATACAACTGGATAGCAAAGACAAAGAAACTCAATCTAATTTTAAAAATGGACAGAGGATCCTGGCTAGGTGGCTCAATTGGTTGGAGCATCGTCCTGTACACCAACAGACTGCAGATTCAATTCTAGGTCATGGCACACAGCTAGGTTGCGGTTCAATCCCCAGTTGGGATGTGTATGAGAGGCAACTGATCAATGTTTTTCTCTTACATTGACGTTTCTCTTTCTCTCTCTCTCTCCCCCCTTTCCTCTCTCTCTAAAATACATAAAACACATGCTTCCATGAGGATTTTTATTTTTTAAGAATATATTTTTATTGATTTTAGAGAGGAAGGGAAAGGGAGGAAGAGATAGAGACATTAACAATGAGCGAGCATCATCAATCGGCTGCCTCCTGCATGCCTCCCACTAGGGATTGAGCCCACAATTCCCACATGTGCTCTGACCACAAATTGAACTGTGACAACCTGGTTCATAGATCAACGCTCAACCATTGAGCCACACCAGCTGGGCTCCCATGAGAATTTTTTTTTTTAAAAAAGGACAGAGGACCCAAATAACATTTTTCCAGAGAAGACACAAATGACCAAATAGGTACATGAAAAGTTGCTCAGCATCACTAAACATCAGGGAGATGTAAATCAAAACCACAAAGAGACACCATTCATACCTGTCAGAATGGCCATTATAAAAAAGACAAGAGATAACAAGTGTTGGTGAAGATTTGAGGAAAAAGGAACTCCTTTGCACTGCTGGCAGGAATGTAAATTAGTATAGCTACTATGCAAACAACATGGAGGTTCCTCGAAAAAGTAAAAATAGAACTACCATGCGATCCCATTTCTGAGTATATATCCAAAGGAAATAAAATCACTATATTAAGTTATCTGCACTGTTCTCCTATGTACATTACAACATTTAAAAAAATAAACAAGATATGGAAACAATTTAAGTGTCCATCAATGGATGAATAAAGAAGGTGCAATATATAGTATATGTACAATGAAATACTCATCCATGAGAAAGAAGAAAATCCTGCCATTTACAACAATATGGATGAAACTTGAAAGCATTATGCTAAGTGAAATAAATCAGACAAGAAAGACAAATAATATATGGCATCACTTACACGTGAAATGCAAAAAGGCCAAAAACAAAACAAAACAAACAAAAAAAGGCCATCCCCATAGAAACAGAGAATAGATTGGTGGCTGCAAGGGGCTGAGGGGTGGGGAAATGGGGAGATATTGATCAAAGGGTGTAAACCTCTGGTGAGAAGATAAATAAGTTCTGGGGATCTAATGTACAGTATGGCGACTATTCTATATAATAAAAACCTAATATGCAAATCGACTGAACGGCAGAATGAAGGGCAGAACAACTGGTCACTATGACATGCACTGACCACCAGGGGTCAGATGCTCAACACAGGAGCTGCCCCCAGCCCACAGGCCCCAGGCCAGCCAAGGCAGGTAAGAGCAGGGGCCCCCTCCCCCGACTGCCCCGCTAGTCGCCCCACAGATTGGTCCTGATCACCGGCCAAGCCTAGAGATCCTACCTGTGCACAAATTTAATGCACCAGGTCTCTAGTAGCTAATAATACTGCATTATAAGCTTAAAAGTTGCTAAGAGAGTAGATAGATCTTAAATGTTCTCACCACACACACACACACACACACACACACACACAAAGGTAATTATGTGAGGTGATGAAGGTGTTAACCAACCTCATTGTGGTAATTACTTCACAATACATGTGTATTAAATCATCACACTGTACACTTTAAACTTACACAATGTTATATGTCAACTAGAAGCCCAGTGCACGAAATCGCATGGCCCTACCCACCCGCGCACGTCTTTGGTCATTATGGCATTGGGCCACAGGTCTTTTATAATATAGATTATATCTCAATAAAGCTGGAAAAAAACATTTAAAAAAGAACAGAAAGATAAGCCTGTCTATATCAAATAGCAAAGGAAAAGGAAACTAGTAGGTCTATTCTGTCTATTGCAAACTTACATGTAAAAAATATAAGAAAAAATGTAAATAACTCAAGAGATGATACTGTAAGCTGCAGTGACAATGTACATACACAGAAAAATCTTGAGAGGATGAAATACTATGGTCAAATAAAAAGCCTTTAAAAAGGCAGAATCAAAGCTTAGGGTCCAGGGTATTAGGTAAAATACCTAAAGCTTTCCACACTACAGCATGATTTAATTACAGATGTGTGATACTATTTATATTATATTTTAAAAACAGCATTAATATCCAAAAACCTATCATAAAAATTAAATTATTCTAACATAAAATGGGCCATTGGTGATTTCTAGACCTGTTTTAAGTAGAAAAAAATGATCACTTTGTAAGCATTATCTTTGGTACAAAATTTAAATCTCAGTAGAAAACAAATTATCCATAAATTTATAATTCAGTGATCATCATTATTTAAATGTTAGTGAACTTTTATCTAGCCTTTTTTTCTCTGCCTAAATAATTAAATACCACACACATTTTTCTTTCTTTTCTATTTCAAAATCACAAGCATACTCTCTACATACTACCCTTTCCACTTAATACGTGTTCCCATGTCATTAAAAATGATTAGGAACATGTTTATGCCATTATAATATTTCAAAATATGGATGTACCATAATTTAGCATTAGACTGTTTCCAGTTTTTCATTATTATTAAAATGCCAAAGTGAATGTTTTTATATATAAATCTTTGCATCTAATCACTTCAGAAGTATGATTTCTGAGCTAAAAAATCTGAACTATTTTAAGAATCTTGATATAAGGTCAACTGCTTTCCATAATCCATAGTATATAAAAGTAGCTAATTAAAGTATGGGTTTACATGTCCACCTCCATACAGAGATGATGAGCTCCTGTGAGAACTTTCACTCATGCTATATTCATCTTTGTATCTTGGTATCTACCACACTCTAAGTAAGTGACTACTGAACTAAATTACAGCACAATGGCAAAACTGTATTCTCCAGCTGACAAAGAATGGGAATCCTCATTAGGAACACACATGACCTACCTCTGCTGCTGAAGCAAAGGAATCGGTTGAAGCAACGCTCAATGTGTCTCGAAGGCCACAGTCGTCCACATTTCCCCTCACAGTAATATCTGTATCTTTATCTTAAA
This sequence comes from Murina feae, assembly GCA_004026665.1. Classification (NCBI taxonomy): domain Eukaryota; kingdom Metazoa; phylum Chordata; class Mammalia; order Chiroptera; family Vespertilionidae; genus Murina; species Murina feae. The sequence goes on along the minus strand of PVJC01041272.1, from coordinate 7,834 downwards.
AGTAAAAGATGAAAGGTTTAGAAACTGATATTCCTTGTCACTACTATATTTTATACTCTACAGTTGTTTTTTTCTCTTTATTTTATTTTATTTATTTATTTCAATAGACTATTTGGGTCTAAAAGGAAAGTAATCAGCGCAGCTGGTATGGCTCAGTGGTTGAGTGTCAACCCATGAACTAGGAGGTCACGGTTCAATTCCTGGTAGTGGCACACGCCTGGATTTCAGGCTCAGTCCCCAGTAGTGAGGCAGCTGGTTAATGATTCTCTCTCATCATTGATATTTCTATCTCCCCACCTCTCCCTTCTCTGAAATCAATAAAAAAAAAACAAAAGAAAACAAAACTTGGCCAATATTTTTTTAAAAGTTTAAAAAGGAAAACAATACAAATCAATGGAACATAATCTGAGAAGATTCTCAAAGTTGATTCACTGTTTAACTGATTCTGAAACACTGCCAAGCAAAGAACTAAGTGCTATAAGTTGACATTTTTACTTTAACAAGGGATTAAACTTAATTGTGGGTTAAAATTTTTTGAGTATATAATAAATTAAATTGGTATATAGTAACTGAAGTTGGATAATCTACATGGTAAAATCAGCATATACCAAAGACAGTTTGAAACAGGGCAATTTTGAAATGGTAGGTTCATTCAAATTAAAGAATTATTAACAAAAAATGTTGCCTGTCTTATCAGTTGTGATAAGCTGATTAACTATAACAATTCCAAAAAGATACCTCTGAGTTCTTTTGCTCTTTAAGGCCACTTGAAACACTAAAAGGCCAAAAATGATGGGATAGATCCAGGTCCTTCACACTTAACTGTGCTTACCTGAGGGTCAAATATAACTGCTCCAATGATTTTAAAGGGCTGAAAAAGTTTAAAATACATTTGCAAATAGCCAATGTCTTGACAGGCTACCTAGTAGCAATACACAACACTGAGAATGTGGATGCCAACATCTTCACATACTATCATCAGGAATCTGTTAACACTAAATTTTAAAATATTGTACTTGCTTACAGATGTGACAAGACTAGCAAATAAATGATATGCTTCAAAATTTATCACAAGTATGAAAAAGAAAACAACAAAATATATTTAGATTTCTTATTTTTATTCTCAATCTGTTAATTTTGTCAGAAACTTTATCTTCCTTAAAAAGAAACCAGAACTCTCTTTGGCTTTCATTTATCCAAATTTGTATTCCATCATTTTTCCTAAAATAAAATTCATTACCTTTACCTAACTACCAGAAAACACAGATATTTTGTGATTCTACACGGGAACTGTAAAGTTTTTAGCAATCCAAACATTAATTCAGTTTAAACTAAAAAATTTTGCAACCAATTTATACTCCAAACTCTAAGCCAATTTGAAAAAGCAAATAAACCTTAATTGGTACAAGATTGATTCCTATTAAGTATCAAAAATAACCATGCACATAGCATATTTTTCTACTACTGTAGATGAAAGGGGCCACTTGCTAACCTGACAAGCTCAGGGAAGGCCTGCATGGTGGTCTTGCAAACTCAAAGACCTAAAGTAACCACAAAGGATGGTCTGAAATTAAACTTTAACTAAAAGCAAGAAGTATTTGTCTACCATTTTACTAGTTAGCCAATCCCAGAGTTTTCCATGCTTTGCTTTCTCCTGATTCTCTAATCTGTCACCAAGGGATTTCAAGTAACTCACCTATGTCCCCTCCTTTGATTATAATGTATAAAACAAGGTAAAAATGGCCATTCTCCAGAGCATCATCCCAATCCATTAAGATTCCTGGCATTTGTTGATAGTTTGACTCAAGTAAACTCACAAAAATTTTTTACAGGTTTGAATGTTTTTATGTTAACACTACTCTACATTTGGTGAGACCATAGTTAACATTGTAACCATTTATCTTCTAAGTTTAAATTATAATTGTTTTCAAATGAAGTTTACATCAATCCTTTTAAAATATCTAACTTGTCAGCTTAAAATCCTACTACTAAATGACTATATAATGGAACAAAATCTGAGGTTAAATCATTCTATTTTTAAGAATATATATTCTATTAGAAATTTAAATTTTTCATTAAATTTGGTATTTTTATTGTTTTTTATTAACTTTTTAGAAAGAGGAAAGGAGATGGAGAGAAAGAAACATTGATGGCTGCTTCCTGCACATCCCCTACTGGGGATTGAGCTTGTAAACCAGGCAGGTGCCCTGACTGGGAATCCAACCAGTGACCTCTCATTGTATGGGACGATGCTCAATCAACTGAGCTACAGAGTCCAGGGCTAAATTTGGTATTTTTAGAAACTCAATTTTACCCAGAAAATTTTTAATTATTCTCTTTTTAGTGCATGAGAGTTTTTAAAATGCACACATAAACAGATCAATTATTTATAAAAATTGGCATTTACAACTTTCAAATCTTTATCTTCTCAATGATTTTTCTATTGTTAGTATTAATTGTGCAAAAAGTAATAACAGTAAAATTTTCTTTTTGCAAAAGGACTTTTTAATCAGGATTAAATTACTAGGCAATTAAGTTAAATCTTGGTTCCATATGCCTTTTGCTATTTTCAGAATGAAACACAAACATTTATCTCATGTCACTTTACCTTTCAGACATTACCCACGAGCTGTTAAAAGTTTTTTACTTCACTCAACAGAAACCGGCCATTCAATGTCATCCAGATCAGTTACAATGGCTGTACTTTTTTTTTTTTTTTTAAATCTAACCCAAAAAAAAATGGCTCACAGGTACTGGAAAGATTTATTCATTAAATCCAACTTTGTAAACCACAGACCATACCTCTCATTTCAGTAATTATTGGGATTCCTGGAATGGCAGCTTAAAGCAGTAATTATGACTAGAAATAATACAGCTGGTTTTCATATAAGCTAATAAAAAGTATAAAAAAGAATATTGGACAATATCTCAAACTAACTGCTTTCATGCATCCAATTAAAATGTAAAGTACCTTTTGAAACTAATATAAAATAATATTGCATGTAAACTGTAATTGAAAAATAAAATTTAAAAAATTTTTATATTACTCTTTCTAAAAAGTATCAACTCTTGTTTGTGGTACTTAAAGACAAGGACAGCACAGAAAATTGGAAACCATAGGCTTCATCTTAGTCAATATTTCAGAAATATTTTCTTTCCAAATTTATCTTAGCAGATAAAAATGTTGAAGTCACAATTACATATCATTACTAAGGTGACCAGACGTCCCACTTTTGGTGGGGCAGTCCCGATTTTTAACAATTTGTCCCGTGTCCCGCGGTGTTTTAAAAAAGTCCCAATTTTTGGAAAGAATGCACAACAAGCTAAGGAATGGCAGGAGAACGGGAAGGGAAGATACGGTTTTCAGTGGCCAAGTGGTCAATGGTATCCCGTTTTACCAATGTTAAAATCTGGTCACCTTAATCATTACACACCTACCAGAATTACTGAACTTGGAAAATTTTTTTGTTAAGGATGTATAGCAATGGAAATTCTCACACACCACTGGTAGAAATGTCAATTGGTAGAACCATGTGGAAAATTTGGCATTATCTATTAAAGTTCAAAACTGCCTTCTCTATGACCTAGCAATTCTATCCTTGTTGTGTTTTATAGAAATGCACGCTTATGTGCGTAAGAATGTTCATAAGAACATTTATAACAGCTCCAAAATGGAAAAAAAACAAACAAAAACAAACCAATGTCCATATACCATAGAACACACAAACTGTGCTATATTCATACAATGAAATACCATACAACAATAACAGTGAACGAATTGCTGCTAAATGCAATGTTGTGGTTGAATCTCACAACATGTTGCATGAAAAATTATATGCAATTCATTCACATTAAAATTCAAAAACAGCCCAGGCCAGTATAGCTCAGTTGGGTGGAGTGTTGTCCCATGCACCCAAAGGTCATGGGTTTAAGTCCCAGTCAGGGCACATACCAAGGTTGCAGGCTCAATTCCCAGTTCAGGTGCTTATAGGAGGCAACCCATCAATGTTTCTCTCTCACATCAATGTTTTTTCCCCTCTCCCTCTCTTTTCCTCTCTCTCTAAAAAAAAAAAAATCAATAAAAACATATCTTTGGGTGAGAATTTTTTAAAAAATTCAAAAACAGGCAAAACTAAATAGACTACACACTTAGTTGATACGACTATAAAGAAAAGCCAGGAAGTAATTAGCATTAGCAACAAAACAGTGGTTAATTTGGAAGAAGTATTGATTGGGGGGAGGGGATGGGACAAGGGGACCTTTTGGGAATTTGACAATGTTTTATTTTTTTATCTACATGATAGTTATACAAGAGGGTGTATTTTTTCATTTTGTGCACTTTCCTCTAGGTTAAAAGGAAAGAAAACAATGAATCTATACATTTTGACCCCAAATGGCTGAAAACAGAAAAGACAAAGAAATACTTTCTGTATTTCAATGTTGATAGTAAAGCTCCAAATTACTATTAGACATGAATTGTATTTCCTGGTAAAGGGAGCATCTATAATGATGCTAGGTTAAAAGTGGAAAGATCTGATGAGTCTGTTAAGTACAACAGCAAATTGAAAATAATTTATCTGCACCCTATAGGGAAATACCAGTAGTAACAGTGGAGGCTAACGCCACGCATAATCCACTCACAATCTTTTTTCTCCTAGCTCATCTATCGCTCATCAATCTTTCTTAGCTATTTAGTGATTGGTTTAGAATTTCAAATGGGAATGTTTGGGTGAGGATAAGCCATCATTTGCAGAAGACATGGAAAATAAGAGATACTTGCTATTTAACAACAAAAGTGTGATGAGATTAATAAACATTTATTTTGCATTTACTACTTGCCAGAAACCTAGTTACATGCTTTACATGTATTATTTCATAATTATCACAATAATCCTTTGAGGTAGGTGAGATATCTTTTTTCATTTTATATATCAAAGAACCGTAAGGTACAGAAAGGTTATAAGTAACTGGTCCACACTCATACAGTTAAGAAATGGAATGGCAGGATTCAAAACCAAGTAATCTGACACCAGATTCCATGCTATGAAACGATGGAATTGTGGTGTCCAAAATGGTAGCTGCTAGACGCATGTGTGAATCAAGCACATGAAATGTGTGGCTAGTCAGAATTGAGATGTGCTATAAATATGAAATACACAATGGATTTTGAAAGCTTTGTACCAAAAGATATAAAATTTCTTATCAATAAACACTAGGCTTAAGAAAATGTTATTAATGTTATTAAAATTAATTTCACTACTTTCGTTTCACATGACTACTAGAAATTTAAAGTTGCATTTGTGGCTCGTTGTAATTTCTATTAGCACTATTAGAGCATTCCTTTCTTATATCTTATCTTCAGTGCAAAGAGTTTACAAATTCTTTAGAGGATTTAGATTCAACTCATATTTTTTGAGTGACTACCATGTTCCCTAGACTTCCTGCTAAATGCTTTCACAAACTATTTATTTCATTTAATATAGGTAACTGCTAAATAGACTAGCCTAATTATATACAAGAATGCCTTATAATAACTAGAACAATAAAGGTCATTTCCTAATCAAAATCTTTAATGGCTCTTTGTCTGATTTTCAAAGCTTTTCATAATCTTGGTCCACCCTACCTATACAATCTTGTTTTCTATTAATTACTGAAACACTGTTCAGCTTTATCTGAGAATGTTTACTACACTTCCACTTACCACAGGTTAATGCAATGGTTAAAAGTTTGGGCTTTGGAATCAGCCAGCAAGCATTTGCATTCCAATCCTAGCTTTGTTGTTTACTATCTGGGTAAACTGAGGATAACAATATTGATTTCACTGAGTTGTCACAGAATTAAATGCGAAATTTGTGTAGGCACAGTCCTTGTTACAAAGTAAGTGCTAAATAATTTTTACTAGGAGTATTATTGCCACATGCATTCTTTACTCAAGCTTTTGGTTCCTTCTGCATCTTCTCCAACATACAAATTTCTCTTTTTCTGATCCTTCACCCCTTCCTACCCAGGAACATACTATCCTCAGCAAGTATCCTCCAAAAAGTAGCTGTTTTATTTTATTCTATGGAAGGCAATACAGCCAAAGTGTTCAATCATGGGTCTGGGGCCGTACAGGTTAGATTCAGATTCTGAATGCTCTTTATTAGCTGTGTAACCTTGGGTAAGTTTCTTATCTCCTCAGTTCCTCAGTGTTCTCATTTATAAAATGGGAGGGTGAGGGAATCTACCTCAGAGCTGTGTGAGGATTAAACAGATTAATATATGTAAAGTAAGCATTCAATACATGTTAGCTATTCATATTCTTATGCAAAAGGTAAGTATGTACCATTTAATATTCTATCTGAATTTTTATATAACTATTGCCTGAATATACAACCTATCTGTCCCGCTGGACTGACACAACTTTTGCAAATTTTCTCTTTACTTTCTTTTTCTTTCATTTTTGTTTTTCCTGATGGTTTCTACAGCTCTCAATCAAGTATGGAATACACTGTAAACACTTAAATATTTGTTCATATAAACAAAAAAAAACCTTATTATAAATGGACCATGCCCAAGACATGAAAATCCCTAATTTAAAAAGCCTCTCATGTATTTCCTCTGGCTTATTTTGCCTGTTGCACAACTTTAACTTGTTTTCAGAGCCCTGTTAAAATTCTTCTGTTTCTAATAGCCAGATCTAAATTAATTAAACTTACGACACTATCTTCCAAACCTAAATATGCAGCACTAGTCCCTTAATGACTCATCATTCACATTCAATTGCCTAAAAAGAGCTTTCCACATAATTGGGTGATTAAATATGAAAAATGTGCCATGAGTTGACACACTGACACTTGGCAAGGTAGCTCTTTTTTTCCCCCTAAACTTTCAAAATCATAAATCTAAAAAAAAATTTTTTAAACACTTACCTGTGTCCAATACCCAGAACCTTTACAACATTCATGCCTAGACATAAACTATGTTTTTCTTTCCAAGAACACTGAAAGTATGTTTACTTTTAACTAAACAGCTACACATTTTAGGCCAAAAATCTGTCTGATTCAAGCCTTCCTCTTTCTTTCAGAATCTCCTAATTCACATATTACTTAAGTTTTTTCCAAAGCAGAATTTGCTTGAAAGTTAAAAAAAGGAAAAAAGGGGAAAACGAGAAGACACTGGGGCCCTGGAGCTTCAGGCCTAGACCTGTTCCTTTAAACCAGCGCAAGTGGGTTTTCTGGATGCCCCGCTCTGGCCATCACTGGGCACATTCTATTTTCTGTCACTCAAAAGGCATCAGGTCTATTTTAACCTCAGCAGATTCTAGCGGAGATTCCAAGGATGCCACTCTTTTTTTAAAATCTAGGCTGTCCACTGTGGGTTTTGTAACACCAGCAAGCAGAGGAAGCCTGCCAAATGTCTCAATATCATCTGACTTCTATGTCAGCAGCTATTCTCCAGATGATTTTTAGCAATTTAAATCTGATTTGGAACCTTATCTTTTCTACGGTCTTATTAAAAAGGGAAAAGTTCCCGTTGCCAACAAGATAAGCTATTTTCCAAACAATCTGCTATCATGTTTAAAATAATTTAAAAATCTAGAAAACAATTGCTGCTTTTTAAAAATATATTTTATTGATTTTTTACAGAGAGGAAGGGAGAGGGATAGAGAGTTAAAACATCGATCAGCTGCCTCCTGCACACCTCCTACTGGGGATGTGCCCACAACCCAGGTATATGCCCTTGACCAGAATCGAACCTGGTACCTTTTAGTCCGCAGGCCGACGCTCCATCCACTGAGCCAAATCAGTGAGGACATGATTGCTGCTTTTTTTTTTTTTTTTTGCATTTTTCT
>PVJC01041271.1:0-15437 GCA_004026665.1 Murina feae | reverse complement strand
GCAGGAGATCGCTGATAAATAATTCCCTCTCGTTGTTGATGTTCCTCTCTCTCTCCCCACTTGCCCCTCCTCTCTCTGTAAAAATCAATAAAGGAAAAGAATCCTATATAATAAAAGCCTAATATGCTAAGTGTCCACTCGTCCATTCAACCAATCAAAGCGTAATATGCTAATGATATGCTAAGGCTACTCAACTACTTGCTATGATGTGCACCAATACCCAGGGGGCAGACGAGCTTGCTGCTGGGGTCCCGCCAACTAGGACTGAGTCAGGTGAGCTGGACACACCTGGAGCCCTCCCTCAGTCCCTCTCTGGCTGGCCAACCTCCTGTGGCCCTCCCTGGCCCAATTGTGCACTGGTGGAGTCCCTTGGCCTGGCCTGCGCGCTCTCGCAATCTGGGCTGAGGGAGGCCCTCCCACCCCCAGTGTCTGAATTTTGTGCACCGGGCCTCTAGTTTTTCTTAAATTTACTACTGGACATGTCCTTTCATTTATGCGCTTCAGTAATTGTTGGAGCTGTGTGAGGAAAACAAATCCAAAACAATAGGACATATAGCCCCTGATGTAAAATGGGTTTGTTTCTTCTCTATCAATTATAGCTGAACTGTACGCCCCTTCTGCGAGGAAGCCACGCCCACTTAATCGAGCTTTGCGTACACCTCGTAGGAGCCCAGTAACACGTCAGGTATTAATTGTCGCTGTGGAAACACTATAGCTCCTTCCCCTGATCAATTCTGACTTTCGACGGTGCCAGCGACTTTGGCAGCGGGTGGAACCGTCGTGGAGTGGGGCCCCACTAATGGATCCCATTTAAGAACATTTGATGAAAATGTTGCCTGGCCCGTGACCGATTTTATTCTTTGCGCTTAAATGTTAGTTAGTCGATTTGAATGTTAATGAGCCATCCTGACAAGCAGCGTCTCTCCTTTTACGATCCTTTTTAAAATGCACCCAGGGGCTAATCGGCAATGGGTGCATCCCATAAATATAATAAATAAATAAATTAGCACCCGTTCAATTAAACCCAAAAGCAAATGGCATTGTGGGGCCTTTCCCAGGCTCCCGCTGCATTCTGGGTATTTGTCTCTCGGCATCTCTTCTCCTCCTCACCTCATCAATTTCTTGATCTAAACAACATACTCTCCAGCGGACGAGCAAGGTCGGGTATTACCGAATTCGGCGTAAAGCAAAAGGGGACTTTTTTTTCACGTGTCAGATGCATGCCGCCAGCTCACTGGGCGCTTAGAATAAAAGGTCAAAGGAAATGCGACTCATAAAACCCTCCTTAGGTGAATGGCTGGTTGCAGGGTGGTGATTAACCCAGGTGATCAGTACAGTCATCAGGAAAAGGTTAATTTGGTCAAGTCGCTACCTCCATTCCACTCTGTTGAAATGCTGAAGTGGCGAGGTAAGCTAATGACACGAGAGTTTCGCCAACAATAAAATGATGGGCTGATGAGCAAAATAGAACCCAAGGTGCAGAGGCATGAAGCAGACTGGAATCCCAGAGGCCAGGCAGAGGTGGATGGGGGAGTGGGAAGAGATCAAGCAAAGACCTTGTCCGCACAGATGCATAACCCAGGGACACAGACACCATTTTACTGGTTTCAAAGAGGAAAGGAGAAGGGAGAGAGAGAGAGAGAAACATCAACGATGAGAGAGAATCATCGACCAGCTGCCTCCAGCATGCCCTCTCCCTCTCCCTTCATCACTGAAATCAATAAAAAATATATATATTTTTTTAAAAAACATGGATGAGTTCTTTGGGGCTGCCTCTCACGCTTGATTGTAGATTTTTCAGGACACATTACATCTCTGCTTCACTAAGACTTAAAACAGCATTTGGCAAAATATATATATATATTTCTTCTATCACTGGGTCTTGCCTTGGGGTGCTGAGCAAACCCTGTGTTAAGAAAATCCTTCATATTACAGCTCACATAATGACTTGCAACTTGAATGTATTCTCCCCAGTGGGTGCCCCATCATAGCACGCAGGAAAATAGCGGGTGGGGGTGGGGCGGGGAATAGCATGGAGAGTATGCCTCGGTGTGCAGTGATGTCGGGGAGCACACGAGACTTGGGGTCAGCCATGCCATCTTGGAAATTCAAAGACTGGAGGAGTCAGAGCAGACACTATTTCCAAGAGGTTGAAACAGGAGGTAGTTCACTGTCTGGATCTCCCAGAAGAGCGGCCTCAACTTTGGTTATCAAAGGCCCAGGCGTGGCCAGAACGCCAGGCCGACGTGGGCAGGGGTAAGGGATATTCATCCGCGTCCACGTCTCGGCGCTGTGTGCTGCCACACGGCCGTGAATCCGTTTCTGTGTCATGTGTGGGTCTGGATGTGGTGGCATGAACACACAGCCGCGCCCCCAGGCAATGCTGGGGATGTCTGCTTACACAGGACGACACGTGTGTGCGGTGAGGAATCCACAGGCCTGGAAGACAGTGAGAGATGGAGACATAGTTCAAGGTTGTCTTCACCCACGATGGGGAGAACGGAGCCGGAAATTATAGGCCCTGAGTACCCCAGACGGGAGGCCCATTCTGTCGGTTCCTGGGAGATGAGCTGAAGTGATGATTCTGGCGGCGCTTGCTCACCACGCGGCTGTGGTCCTGTCTGTCAGATTTACATGGTGAGTCCGCTGGGCCAGGGCCGTAACTTCCAGGGTGATAGTGTGGCTGACACTCTATTATGCTCAACGCGTTTTTAAAAAACTCTCACTTTCAAAGAAAAATCACCGCTTCCTGATTCTTCCCTATTCATCACACCTGTGTTGCAAAGGTGGGGTTTTATATTTCTATTTTTTTAATATTTTTATTGATTTCAGAGAGGAAAGGAGAGGAAGAGAGCAAGAGCGAGAGCGAGAGAGAGAATCACTGACGGGCTGCCTCCTGCACACCACACTCTGGGGATGGAGCCCCCAACCTGAGCATGTGCCCTAACCAGAAATGGAACTGTGACCTCCCGGTTCATAGGTCGATGCTCAATCTCTGAGCCACACCGGCTGGACTCAATTATTTTATTTTATTTCAGTGAGAGCTGAGAACATGAGCCTCCAAAAGGGCCCAAATGATTTCATCTCAAGGCGAGAAAGGACCTCATGTAGCCCTTTGCTTTTAGAAAAGGGCCTTTGTCTGGCCGGCGTGGCTCAGTGGCTGAGCATCGACCTATGAACCAGGAGGTCAGGGTTCGATTCCTGGTCAGGGCATGTGCCTGGGTTTCGGGCTGCATCCCCAGGGTGGGGCGTGCAGGAGGCAACCCATCAACAATTCCCTCTCGTCAGTCAATGATGTTTCTCTCTCTCCTCCCTTCCTCTCTGAAATCAATAAATAAAAAATAAAGCACAAGGCATATCTATTACTGGATAGTATCTCTGAACAGGACAGTAAGAAACAGATTATTTCTAACTGCAGCGGTTAAAGGATTTGGGTGAATACAGGAAACAGATACGAAGGAACACAGAGGATTTGAATCTGCTTGGATTCCGACATTCCCTGGCGTATTCCTCTCACACGTTCCCCGTATTCTGGGTGCTTCGCTGTGCTGGCATAGACACGGCTTCCCGAGCCAAGGACTCTCGCGAGCTCCTGAGGAGGGCCGGGCGTCACCTCTTTGTCCTTCTCTTCCCGTCACAGGCTTCCTACCCAACAATCTCCTTGAAGAAAGTTCCAGGTGTCCAGAGTTTTCCGTGTATTTGCATAAAATTCTCCCTCCCCGTTGGCTCCGTCTCAGATCCCTCTCTTTCAATGAGCTTATTTAAGACCTATTTTTTTTTTTTTTGTGCCAATAGAACTGAAAAGCATGCTGGTCCAGGGAAGACGCCATTGGTTGGCTGCAAGCAGCACAACTCTCCCTTGAGTCCCAGTTTCATCTTCTCCGAAACGGAAGGCGGGGCTCCCCGGAGGATTTCCAGAGTCCTCCTCTTTTGTACATTGACTTCTCTGGACAAGGTCAGGAAGAAGAGAGAAGCGAGAAGGTCTTTGTGTTCAGGCCTTGCCAACTGCGACGGCGCCGGGAGCCTGGGCTTCGGTTCCCTAGGGGAAGCCACAGCTGGGCAGCAAGCCAGGCAGTTGCAGGAACTGCCAACGCCGAAGTTCATGTCTAATCACGGTGACTCTGTTCATCCCGTGTAGGGGGCCACATGCGGGACCACGCACACTCTTCAGGACAAACGGGTGTGCTGTGGAATGATGGCTTCGGGGAGTCAGGTAGATAGACACTGCGATCGTGCCATGGAAACTGGTAGAAATTGTCAAAATCATATAGGTGGTCACTCTTGTGAAATGCTAGTTGGCGTTTTTTTAAAACCATGCACAGCCTGGCTGGCATGTGGTTCAGCGGTTAAGCATGGACCTATGAACCAGGAGGTCACAGTTCAATTCCTGGTCAAGGGCACGTGCCTGGGTTGTGAGCTCCATCCCCAGTAGGGGATGTGCAGGAGGCAACTGGTCTATGATTCTCTCTCACCATTGATGTTTCCATCTCTCTCTCCCTCTCCCTTCCTCCCTGAAATCAATATATATATATAATCTTTTTTTTAAAAAAGGCCATGCACAAAATTTTCAGAGCATTTTTTAGGCATACTTAATTCAGACGGAAAGAAATAAAACAACATAAAAGATGCTAAATGGCGGCGTACAGCTGGAAATGTCACTTAGGACTCTAGAGATGTCCTCGCTTCGCACTTGTAGAAATATTGCCTAATTAATGACACCCAGGACGTGCCAAAATATCGTATGAAAGGCACTCACATCCATCGCTAGGCAATGCCTGGTTCTTGCACAGGGATATGACACAAAGGTCAAGGGCATTTGTCATCGCCCTTATAAAATGAAACCTTTTTTATCATTTCACTCCGGGAGCTGGTCCTCTTTTTCCTCTCCCCACGTGAAATATTCCTGCCCTGGCTGGTGTGGCTCAGTGGACAGAGCGTTGGCCTGTGGACCAAAGGGTCCCGGGTTCAATTCCGGTCAAGGGCCCATACTTGGTTACAGGCTCCGCCCCTGCCCAGGCATTAGGGGTGAGTTAATTAAATGCTTGAGTAAATAGAGCGGACTACACGTATTTTAAGCTGACAATGTTGCATGGCCTGTGAGTGATGTTATGAACATCCCATGGGCTCGGCCGGTGTGGCTGAGTGATTGCAGGAGGATGCAGTTCCATTCCCGATCAGGTCACAGGCCCAGGTTGTGGGCTCCATTCCCAGTGGGGCATGTGCAGGAGGCAGCCGATCAATGATTCTCTCTCATCATTGATCTCTCTCTCTCTCTCTCTCTCTCTCTCCCTCCCTCCCTCTCTGAAATCAATACACACACACACACACACACACACACATATCTCCAATGGCCCTTGGCAGAAAAAACGTTCCCCACTCCTGCTCTAAAGTCAAGGCTGTTTGGCTACAACGGCTGGGATGCCATTGAGAAATATCGAGCTCAGGACAGGAAGCCAGACTAAACGCTGAGTTCCCCCCAGATTCCATAGTCGCACGGCCAAGTCGCAGAAATGCATTTGCCTATGGCGCCCACGGCCTTCCTCTGCGGAACCATCCAGGAAGGACGAGACGTTGGCCCAAGAGGACGTGCGCCCAGCAGCCTGGGAGAGCCAATTCTCTCCTCACCTCCTCTCTGCTGGGAACTGGGCAGCACCACGGGCAAAGCTGCACCCACTCTCCACACTCGCGTCTTCATCTGCGCAGGGAAATGCTGGCTCGAACCAAGTCATTCTGAGCACCCTCCCCCGATACACAATCTGTGTAATGCCACACAATGCATTTCAATGATCTGCCCACGGAAAATAGAGTTGTTTTCCAGCGGGTATTTATCACGTGGCGTGCTCTAGATGCTCAGCCTCACGGTGGCCAAATCCACTGAGTTAGAACATTCCAATAACTCAGTGTCAGGATGGCCAGATTAATGGCTCGCTGTTGAATTACATTTTCCGAAAGAAAAAAAAAAAGCCATCCCCACATTAGATCAGATGGATTTCAATGGCCTTGATTACAGCTGAAGAGAGTCTTGCTGTCCCCATCTCCAGAATTACAGCTACAAACGAGGGGCATTAATGAGCTGCTGGCTCCTGGAAGGAGGCCCAGCCTCGTCAGGACGCACGGACATCCAAATCCCTCGCCCTGACATTGAAGAGGAACACAGCCCGGGCTTCAGACGGTCACACAGCACTTAGAAAAGGACCTTAGCTTAGCCAGCATCAAATCTCCTGACATCATGTTAGGATTATCTGGGCTTATACATCAAAAAAATGGGACACCCCCCCCAACCCGGCCAGTATAGCTCAGTGGTTGAGCATCAACCTATGGACCAGGAGGTCACAATTCTATTCCAGGTCAAGGGCACATGACCAAGGCTGTGGGCTCCATCCCCAGTGAGGAGCATGCAGAAGACAGCCGACTGATGAGTCTCTTTCATCATTGATGTTTCTCTCTCTCTCCTTTCCGCTCTCAGATCCATAAAAATATATTTTAAAAATTTAAAATATCTAAAAAAAAATACAGTATGATGGGACTAAACACAAACCACACATGATTTAAGTCAGAGAAGTGACTCGAATAGCAAAAGGACTTGGTAAGACAGCTATAGGGGTAAAGAAAAGAACAGTCATCCTATATAATAAGAGAGGAATATGCTAATTATCCATTACACCATAACGTCATGACCAACCTACAAGGGGTGGAGAGCTACAGGAGGGCGGGGCGGTGAGCTACGAGCAGCGGAGAGCTACCAGCGGTGGTGGGCGGATGGCCAGCTGAGGCAAGCGGCAGCGAGCTACTTGCGCATGGATTCGTGCGCAGGGCTGCTAGTCATGAATAAAGAAGGCTAGCTGATTCTCACGCCCATCAGAGACCCCACGAGAACAAGTGGATATAAACCGCTGTCAGAATTAGACGGCAAAAGGGGAAAACACTGGAATGTTAAGACTTGGTGGCTACCAGCCTGTTTTCTTAAGGACTGCGCTGTGACCTGTCCGTGCAGGCTCACAAGGGATGGGCGACCCCCCAGCTGCTCTGTGGTTCAGGGGGAGGTTATCTGCCGTCAGGGGAAAGAGTGCCACGTCCTTCTTACATACCACGTGATAGTACTTCTGATGATGACGCGACATAGCAAGCTCAGTGCTGCTGTTCCCAGAACAAGGGCTGCTTGCTGACAAGGAAATTTCTCAAGGGAGTCCATAGGCCAAATTTCGCCTTTAAAGATCCAAAGCGTAAGGCAGCCTAGGGGTGGGTGCAGTCAAAGAGCAATAACAACCCTCTCTAATTAGACACCGTCTCCTCAGCGAGGCATCAGCAGAGCAGCGAGGCTGCTGCCGGTAAATTAAATTTTTTAAATCCTCTTGCAATCACTCCCCTGACGTACCCCCTTCCTTAAGCTCCACTCTCGGTTATTCTTTTTATTTATTGTGATTACTTCAGTAATAAGATTTGTTTGCTTGTTATTATATATGTTGCTGTGCTGAGGAACAAACAAACAAAAAATAATAATAGCCAAAAAGAGTTATGTTTCTTATTTATCTCCTTGGCCGTTATTGGACCATAGGGAGGGGTGGGGAGCAGGGAGAAGCTGTAAATAGAAGAGAAAGTGTATCTCTGCGGAGTGAAGATGTATAGGAGCAAGCAGGAAGCAGGGCAGGGAGGGAATACGGCTAATAACTCAAAAGAGCGTGGTGACTCCGAGAGATAAATAAGGAAGGAAAAGGAGGCCTGGAAGTGAGGACGGGGAAGGTGGATCCACATCTCCAAGGTGTCTATGGAGCTTTTCTTTGATTTTCCTGTTTCTAAACTCTGCCCTGCTGAGCAGGAGGGTCCAGAAATGGAGAGCATAAGAGTCCCAGGCAATTCCTCAGGGGCCAGCCTGGAGGCGCGATTCCTTCTGGTTCCTGGTGGGGCACACTTTCCAAAGAACCCTAGCTTCTGTGGGTGAGACAGGCTGGGCACACCAGGGAGGCAGTCCCTAGGCTGGGAAGACAGTCTCTACCAACCACAGGAACCGCTCATTACCGACTCCTGCCCCCCCTCACCCACATCCTCGAAATGCCCTTGGAGACACCCCAAAGCTGGTTTGGGGCTGGCTTCTAAAAGAAGAGAAGCGAGGTTTCTATTCATTCCAATGGGATAACAAAATCCTTTTAAACAGTATGCATGAGGAGGGATAAAGGCATCAGCTGAACTCCTCCAGTTCCAAGTTTTCTCTACCACTGTGTATTTTATATAACCTTTTCAATCCTATACACACTCCATAATTTTTAAATCACAGTCCCCCCAAGGGCAACCAAAGCTTTAGTAAGATCGGTATAGACAGAAGTACTATCACGTGGTATGTAAGGTAAGCTGTATGTTAGTTATATGATAACACTAGAGGCTCAGTGCACGAAATTTGTGCACTTGGGGTGGGGGTGGAGGGGTCCTCTGCCTGGATTGTGAGAGGTACCCCACCAGTGCATGATCGGGGTCAGGGAGGGATGTGGAAGGTTGGACAGCCAGGGAAGGACTGTGGGAGGGCTTCCGGGTATGTCCAGCCCATCTTGCTAGTCCCAATCAGCTGGACCCCAGCAGCAAGCTAACCTACAAGTCGGAGGAGTGTCTGCCCCCTGGTGGTCAGTGCACGTCATAGCGAGTGGTTGAGCAACCTTAGCATATCCTTAGCATATTACGCTTTGATTGGTTGAATGGCCAGCCTGATGACCAGACACATAGCATATTAGGCTTTTATTATTTAGGATCTAGCAAATATAATCCTGTATAATAAAGGAGCTTCCTGACCTTCCAGTGGGTCCCTCCCTCTGTAGCATTTCTCTCCTGCTGCCATACCTTATCCTGGATTTCTTTGTAAAACTGAGAAGCAGAAGCAGGGAGGAGATGGTAAGCCTGCGTGGCTTGCCGAAGGACCCACTGAATTTCTCCAGAAGGCATGACGAGGAACCCTTACTTTTACACTTGCTCACACTGCGGAGCAGTTTCAAAGTACAAGAGTATTGGGTCACAAGACTGATGGGCAGAGATGCAGTGGTTAGGGCTCACGAGACCCTTCTTACGTTGCAAAAAAAAAAAAAGACAAAAGCCCAGAAGTGGAGAGGATAAGTCACTTGTCCAAAGCCGCATGGCTGGAAAGAGGCTCATTCGAGCAAAAGTGCTGGGCAGAGCAGGGCACAGTGCATCCTGAGAAAGGCAGCCAGGCCTTCTTACGGCACCGATAACAGCCCGCAGGCTCCCTCGCTGTGTCACAAATGGAGAGCCAACAACGGCAACAGCAACAAAAACCAAACAAACAAAACACACGTCTAGAAGGACGTGTAAGGGTCTACTGAAAGGAAGTGTTAGGAGTGAGGACACTGAATAGAGCCAGGAGGTCACAGTTCGATTCCCGGTCAGGGCACAAGCCCATGTTGCAGGCTCCATCCCCAGTAGGGGGCATGTAGGAGGCAGCCGATCTATGATTCTCCCTCTCCCTTCCCCCTCTGAAATCAATAAAACTACTTTTTAAAGAGATGTCG
This sequence comes from Murina feae, assembly GCA_004026665.1. NCBI lineage: Eukaryota > Metazoa > Chordata > Mammalia > Chiroptera > Vespertilionidae > Murina > Murina feae. The sequence continues at coordinate 5,928 of PVJC01041271.1, read as the reverse complement.
AAGGGGAAACTGAGAAAGAATAGACACTCATCTCCCTCTCCTCCTGCCTGCATCCCACTTCTTCCTCCTGGAGGGGAAGCCATGGAGAAACCAGACACCAGCCATCGCGCGGCCAATGAGAGAACAAAGCATTTAACCAAATGACAGCAATTTCCCTCGAGAGCCTCAGCCTCGACTTGATCAATGATCCTGCAACACTGAATCAGTTTTAATTTAATGCTTCTGGGAAGGATTGTGTGTCGTGTTGCGGTTGGGGGGGGTGAAGGGGGGGTGGGAAGGGGAGAGGGTTCGGGGGAGCCAGCCACTGCAGGCACAGTGAGTTGGCAAGAGCTGAGGATTAGCGTTTGGCAGCATTTATTCTCGTCGCTGTTTATGACGGCATAAATTAGGTTTATGCTGATGGAATTAATCACCCTAAATTTAGGAATAATAAATAGTTGTGTTTATGTGGAGCGGCGATGTCTGAGGGAGGTGGATGGAGCAGGCACGCATCCGACACTTGGTGTGTGCGGTTGTGGCAGCAACGGCCTGAGAGCAAGGAAGCCCTTGGGGTCGAGCTCCCAGAAGTCCCGGCCGAGCACTGGACATGGTTCAACACTATGCAAACGATTTAGCAGCAGGACCTGACGACTCCCCAGAGCCAATCAGTTTCCTTTTAATATATATACATATACATATATTGATTTCAGAGAGGAAGGGCGAGAGAAAGACACATCAGTGATGAGAGGGAATCATGGATCAGCTGCCTCCTGCACACCCCCTACTGGGTAGCGAGCCTGCAACCTGGGCCTGTGCCCCGGCCTTCTGGTTCACAGGTCGATGCTCAACCACTGAGCCACGCCGGCCGGGCAGCTGAGACTTTTAAGCCCTTTAGTTGTGAGACGTTACACACTCCTGGCAGCCTCAGACCTTTTGGGTGATGATGTGGCTGTTCCCTGTGAGTTTCCTCTCCGTAACAGAACGGATTTCTGAGTCCCTCTCGGCCAACATTGTTTGGGTGGCCCGAGGGACCTACGCGGTTCCTGAGCGCTGTGTGATGGAAGATGCTCTCTGCCTAAATAGGGCCACTTCAGTAATAATAAACAGCAGCAGTGACAATGAACAGCATTGTTGCTGAGAAGAAGCTGGCCTGCCATGCCTGGAGAGGCTGAGGCATGTGGCTGAGCCGGAAGGAAGTACAGTGACTGAGGCCACATCAGCCTACCAACCAAAGACCTCCATCAGCCGGGCCAGTGTGGCTCAGTGGTTGAGTGTCAACCTATGAACCAGGAGGTCACGGTTCGATTCCTGGGCCAGGACACACGCAGGGGTTGTAAGCTCAATTTCCAGTAGGAGGCGTGCAGGAGGCAGCCGATCCATAATTCTCTCTCTCCCTTCCTCTCTGAAATCAATAAAAATGTATTTTATAATTAAAAAATTTAATAAATGATGAGACCACATCAGGGAAAAATAGATAGTGTTTTATACTAAGTACCAAAAACCCAAGAGAAGGTACTCCTGCAAGGCCTCCTCCGATCACGCCTCCCACCGGATGAAACCACCAATGTGTTACTATGGCAACATAGACGCGAGGGCAATGGGGCCGGCGCCCCACGTACTTGCCATTGATGACCCCATCGGGGTTGAGCATGGGGATGATCTTGAAGATGAAGTTTTCCCTCAGGAGCCTGGCCCCAGGGTCACTGCTGACCAGGAACTCCAAGGCCCCCTTCATCACCCAGCTGGCGTTGCTTTCTCCCGGGTGAACGCGGGCCGTCATCACCTGGTACGGACGCTGCCCTGTGGGAAAACACAGACAAAGGCAAACTAAACCTCAATGCACTTTCCACTCCCATCAAGACGTCCCCACAGGCCACCTGGAGGCTACACTGGACCATCATGACGTCTGAAACAGGTCCATTGTTTCTAACACACATCTGACCCACATTTACCCATTTTCCACCTGCTTCCGGGGTCGGCGAGACTCAAAAGCATATGTAAGTCAAAGCTCAAGGCTGTTACGAAAAACATAAATATTTTGCCTGCCCAGCATGGCTCAGGGGTTGAGCATCGACCTATGAACCAGGAGTCAGGGTTCCATTTCCAATCAGGGCACATGCCCAGGTTGTGGGCTAAATCCCCAGTAGAGGGCATGCAGGAGGCAGCTGATCCATGATTCTCTCTCATCATTGATGTTTCTATCGCCCTCTCCCTCGCCCTGACATCAATAAAAATGTATTAAATGCAAAACAAAACAAAACACCAAAAAAATGTAAATACTTTGAGGCATGAGTAGAAGCTAAGAAGCAGATTTAGGAGACCAATAGCAAGTCCAATAGCAAGATGCTGGATGTCATGGATATGGGAAGGATTCTTCTCTTCGTCACTACCAGCTGTGACACGCAGACAAATGACTTGATTTCTCTGATGCTATGTTACCCTGTGTAAAATGGGGACAATCATACTGAACTCCTGCGGTTGTTATAAAAACAGAAGGATGACCCTAGCTGGTTTCACTCAGTGGTGAGAGTGTCCGCTCACAGACTGAAGGGTTGTGGGTTCGATTCCCTGTCAAGGAGCATGTACCTTGGGGTTGATGACCCTGGCTGGTTTCACTCAGTGGTGAGAGTGTCCGCTCACAGACTGAAGAGTTGAGGATTCGATTCCCCGTCAAGGGCACGTACCTTGATTGGAGGCTCGATCTCCAACCCCGGTAGGTGCCCATGTGACAGGCAACCAACTGATGTGTCTCTCTCACATCAATGTTTCTCTCTCTCTCTCTCTCCCTCCTCCCTTCCACTCTCTCTAAAACAAAATAAAAATCAACAGAAAAAGTATCCTCGGGTGAGGATAAAAAAAGGAAACCAGCAAGGTGTCAATGGCATATTCTTGCCACTTACAAAGTCTGTGGGTGAGATGATGCCCGTCATTCCTCGGTAGACATAGAGTCAAGTACACCACGTGTACCGGGAATGTTTGCCTGCTGGACACGGAGCCCAGTCCTTGAGAGATGTGACAACAGAGTGAAGCACCTCAAGCATAAGGTCATAATAGTTTCTTCAATTTGCAAAGAGAATCATGGATGCTTTTCACCTCTGTCTCCCTCTCTCTGAAATCAATTCTGAAAAACAAACAAATTAAAAAAGCCAGTCACATTTTTTAAATTTTTTTTTAAAAATACAGAGTCTATGATGGTTTTGCATCAGAAGAAAAAAAAAAACTCGTGCCAACAGAGCATGCTTCTGAGAAAGAATTCCAACATCCTTGCTCTGACCACATTTGTTGAATCACAGACAGGATGGCCAGCTGCAGTAGACAACAACTTCACAAGCTTACAAGCTACTTCTCCAGAGTTCAGGTCCCTGCCCCATCATTTTCTTTCTTTTAAAAAACAAACTAACAAAAATGATTGATTTCAGAGAGGACGGGAGAGGGAGAGAGAGAAACATCAATGAGGAGAGAGAATCATTGATCGGCTGCCTCCTGCACACCCCCGACAGGGGACTGAGCCTGCAACCCGGGCCTGTGCCCTTGATTGGAATCGAACCTGGGACCCTTCAGTCCGCAGGCTGGTGCTCTATCCACTGAGCAACACCAACTAGGGCCCTGCCGCACCATTTTCCACCTGAGATGAGCGACACGCCCTTCTAAAGAAACTGAGTATTGGGCTGGGTGTTCTTCACGTAAGACCCGTGATGTGCTAACTGAACTTACTAAGTAGGCATAGCGGGGGTGGGGGGGGAAGACTAGCACATTTGACATTAACTAAAGGTCAGCTCCCCCACTCTCCTGTTTGCTCACAGCCCCTTTCTCCGCCTCCCGGAGCGAGCGGTGTTGGCACGCCAACAAAAGGGCTGCAGAGAATAAAGGGGCTTGATGAGCGGGTGCCCGATCAGTAGCCTATTTTCAGGTCTATAATTCCACAGCGCTCGCTTTGTGGTTTCTGAACTGGGTTCATTTACAGCCCATTGAGCGACACTAGGAAGGACTCCCCGCCCAACAAGGACAAATAAAAAGAAAAAATAGCGTAAGCTGCTGTGAATTCTCAACGCCGCAGACCGCTCTCGCTGTTGGGACCGTGCATCAGTCGGTAAGCCCTGACACATCGGCGTCCACCATAACTTTCCTTTGGAGGGCCAGGCGGGTCACCTGCTGCGTTGTAATGCGCCCCACCACCTGGCAGGCTGCTCTGCGCCTCCCGAAGATGCACATGAAGAGAGCCGTGGGTCCTCGTGAAGATATAAGCAGCATTCGAGCCACTTCCCCTCGATTTTCCTCTCTTCCTCTCTGTGATTTAAGAGGCTCTCGCGGGCAAAGTGCTGAGTTAAACTTACGGGACCATTTGGCTGTAGCAGCCAACGGGACCCCAGAGAACCCCTCATAGGCAACAGCTGTAAATAGTATGCAACACACACAGCATGTGTTTTACTCCGTGTAATGGACAGTTTCGGCTTTCGTAAGTCATCTCGGGTGAGGGCAGGACCAGGGATCGGCGTTATGTCTCCTCTGCCATGGATAAACAGGTCCCACAGGCCGCCAATATTCTACTTCCTTTCTTAAAAAAATATTTTTTAATTGATTTCAGAGAGGAAGGGAGGAGGAAAAGGAGAGAGATAGAAACATCAGTGATGAGCCCTGACCGGTTTGGCTCAGTAGATAGAGTGTCGGCCTGTGGACTCAAGGGTCGCAGGTTCGATTCCGGTCAAGGGCATGTACCTTGGTTTCGGGCACATCCCCAGTGGGGAGTGTGCAGGAGGCGGCTGATTGATGTTTCTCTCTCATCGATGTTTCTGGCTCTCTATCCCTCTCCCTTCCTCTCTGTAAAAAAATCAATATATTAAAAAGAAACACCAGTGATGAGAGAGAATCGTGGACCGGCTGCCTCCTGCACACCCCACACTGGGGATGGAGCCCACAACCCAGGCCTGTGCCCTGACCGGGAATCGAACTGTGATCTCCTGGCTCATAGGTCGATGCTCAATCCCTGAGCAATGCCGACTAGGCCTAATTTTTTTTTTAAAGAAACATTCTAATCCTTAAAGCTTCGTATTAGACGTATGTGTGTGGAGATGAGATCTGTTAAAAGAGGTTACAAATGAGCGGAGGACAGTAGAGTGCCTGGGAGAGAGAGATTCAGGCTCACGGCCAATCAAACACAATTGAGAACTGAAGACACAGTGTGATCACAGACATGGGTACCCAACGATATAAACAGCCACTCATTTGCTCCTTCTTTCTTTCTTTTGTATTATTAAGATCCCACTGGCACTTGGCAAGGGCCTGGGGAATCCAAGAGAAGTAATGGGCTCGCCCTCAGGGAACTAACTGCCGTCTGGTGAGAAGATAGGCACACAGACAATTATGACCCAATGAGATCAGGGACATCTGTCAGCCCATCCTCAAAGCACAATGGAGCGCTCATTAGGCCGTTACTGATAACGATGCCAATAGCTGGCAATGGCTTCAATGTGCATCCCCGGGAACCTAGTTAAGGAAATGATACAGAACACAGAATTCTATGCAGTCACTAAAAATGGCACATAGTTGATGGTTGAGCATCGACCTATGAACCAGGAGGTCACGGTTCCATTCCCAGGCAGGACACATGCCCAGGTTGTAGCCTTGATACCCAGTAGGGGGCATGCAGGAGGCAGCCGATCAATGACTCTCTTTCATCATAGACTAGAGGGTCCAGTGCACGAATGTGTGCACCAGTGGGGTCCCTCGGCCTGGACTGTGGGATCAGGCCAAAACTGGTTCTTCAACATCTCCCAAGGGGTCCCGGATTGTGAGAGTGCAGGTCAGGCTGAGGGACCTCACAATAGGGGCTAGGGAGGGACGAGGACCTGATTGGCCAGACCCCAGCAGCAAGCTAACCTAACAGAGCATCTGCCCCCTCGTGATCAGCGCACATCATAGCGAGTGCTTGAGCAGCCTTAGCATATAATT
>PVJC01041270.1:0-15405 GCA_004026665.1 Murina feae | reverse complement strand
TTTTTTTTTAAAAAAAAAAAAAAGGAAATAAAGCAAGTTTCTTATACTTTTCAGAAATATCCATCAGCTCAATACTGATGATCGTATGAAACGGGCAGGAGAGCAGCATGGTGGGGTGGTTGAGTCTCTGAACACTATCTAGTGAAGAGAAGAGCTGAGGTCACCCATTCATCGGGTCTCAGGCCACAGAGGGGAGTCGGTGCCTTATGCTCTGACTCGATGATTATTAAACATTTCCCTTCGGAACATGACATGAATTTTTCATTCCAGAAAGACAATGCCTTCTAACAGTAAGTCATCAAAGACATATTAAATACATTGCCAATGTGAGACACTAAATGCATTCATGTATGAGCTAAATAATAAGCTCAAAACATACTACATATAGCGATTCTTGGGAGGTGTGTTTGGGAATAATGGGTAATTATTTTAGCACCTCAAGGAGTGGAATGTGACTAGTCTGAAAATGCTCATTTGATCTAAAATTATATATAAGCTATTTTTTTTTAAATAAAAGCTACACAAGTCCTGGCCTGTGTGGCTCAGTTCCTTGGGCGTCATCCCATGCACCAAAACGCTGCTGGTTTGATTCCCGGTCAGGACCGTTGCAGGGGGCAGTTGATCGAAGTTTCTCTTTCTCTCTCTTTCCTTTCCCCTCTCTCTAAAATCAAAACTATTTTTTTAATAAAATAAAGTAAAAGGTACACAAAATAAGGCTAGGCCAATATATGTGTAGATAGAGTAGGACAAAAAGAGGTAAGAAAATAAAGTGTTAATACTTAGTGTGTACTAGCCCTGTATGTATTGAGTACTACCTTGACAATCTAAAAAAAGGGAGGGGGAGTATTTTTAATTCCCAAAATTAACAAATTTCATTGAGCATCTATTATATGTAGAATACCTGAGGGCTTTCATTATTTAGCTACAGTCACATGAGAGTTTCCACTTTCGACTTTCTATTACATGTCTAGACAGAGACTTAGTTTCTACCCAGAACTAAAGGACACTTCGGTAATTTATTTCTAGGTGCAAAGATTTATCTTCTAACTTCGCTCCATCCTTCATCAATCAGGCCAGTCCCTAACTAAACAGATGGGCTTGTCACCTAGCGCTGAGGGCCAGCAGGCATTGTTGAGTCAAGAATGAAAATTAATTCCACAGACAATGACCTTCTCCTGGAAATGCCTTCATAGTCAAGGTCTGAGTTCGGTCACTCAGGGACCATGTGCTGCTTGATTTCAGAGAGGCCCTTTCTTCTATTTCTCTGCTGCTTGCTTTTGCACAGGAATGCGCAGTGAGGGTGTTTGTCAGAAGACATGCTTCTCTGCCTTTTTCCAAATGATGGGGTTCGGGTCATTTTAAATACGGTTTCTCCATTTGTGGAGGAGGATAGTAAAGCTCATCTCCTCTCCAACTGCAACGATAGTGCCTCCTCCCCACTTCTCCCACCGAGAAGAACCAGAGGAGCCCAGCCAGCATGGCTCAATGGTTGAGTGTAAACCTATGAGCGAGGAGGTCAAGGTTCGATTCCTGGTCAGGGCACATGCCTAGGTTGTAGGCTCGACCCTCAGTGTGGGGTGTGCAAGTGGCAGCCCACCAATGATTCTCTCTCATTATTGATGTTTCTCGTTCTCTCTCTCCCTCTCCCTTCCTCTCTGAAATCAATACAAATATATTTTTTAAAAAGAACCAGAGTATCCCTGACTGGTTTATGTGCCCTGGCTGATGTGGCTCAGTGGACAGAGCGTTAGCCTACGGACTGAAGGGTCCCAGGTTCGATTCTGGTCAAGGGCATGTACCTTGGTTGCGGGCACATCCCCAGTCGGGGGTGTGCAGGAGGCAGCTGATGGATGTTTCTCTCTCATCGATGTTTCTAACTCTCTATCCCTCTCCCTTCCTCTCTGTAAAAAATCAATAAAATATATATTTTTTAAAAAAGAACCAGAGTAATTTGTGATGCATTTTCAGGGTCACAGACTCAATACTGGTAGCATTTGCGAGTGCCTACCCCGTTTCACTCTGTAAACTGCTTCCGTGGGACCCAGAATAATAATGAGGAGGTGTCATCATTCCCACTTTATGTGCAAAGAGGCTGCCATTCAGCAGGGTTGTGTGGCCTGGCCAAGGCAGCATTTCCACTTAGTGCTGGAAACAGGATTGGAACTGCGTTCTCACTTCAAGTTCAGAGCTTTCCTAATTCTCTCACCTCTTCCCCTCAGAGAAATAAAGTCATGACTGTTTTCTCTCCAGATTATTCAGTGAGTTGAAGCGACCCTTTCTTTAACTTCCATGTCCTTCAATCTGGACTTTTCCCCTGCACAGCCAATCATGAAGACATCACAGCCCTACCCTACAAAGAAATGTGTCATTGCCTCAAGAGACTACAAATAAAAAATATCCTTTCATCATTTTACCTGTGATTAAAAGGATCCCAAGAATCAGCCATGAAACCAATTTTAAACATTTTTTTGATGAAAAGCCTCCATGCTATCAATAGAGCCTTCCAAAAATTAAAGTTTCTCACTGTAGCTCAGTTTAACAATGAAGTTGGGATATTTTCTCAACCTACGAAAGTAATTAATCCACCACCTGGCTCAGTGCCTCACATGGATTAAATATAAAACATGAAAATTGCTCTCAGTTAAGGGCCAATGCGATGAGATCACATGAGAGCTGGTACAGGCTCCCAAGATCAAAGACGGCGCCTTGGCAGCAGCCCAGAGGGGTCTGTGCAGGCACCGTTCCTCTCACGGTCCAACAGCTGGCGTTTGCGTGGAGCTATAAATAAGCAAGCGCTGTCCAGAAAGCGTCCCAGTCGCTGGTTTTAGAAACCTCTGGGGAGAGGTGTGTTTCTTCTGGATTTTAGCGTTTCTTGGCTACCAACAGGTTTTTAGAATCAAGTCTCATTGGCATGAAGGGAAGGACATGACTAGATTTTATAAAAAGAAAAAGAAATAATAAGAAGAAGAAGAAAACCTGCCGAGAATAGGTATAAGATTCGTTCAGTGTACTCCATAATCCTGAATTTCCTCTTTCAGCCCTTGGGGTAGCATTCAGATTATATTTATATTTGTTTTACTCCTTCTGAGCGCAAAAACAGATGATGTCAGGATATTTAGGGTGTTAATTCAGGGACAGTCACACACAATATATCTGTCAGGAAGCCAGAGTAATAGAGTTGGTGATTAGGCTCTGGAGTCAGACTGTCTGGGGTCAAAGATTCATTGTACCACTTACTAACTGCATGATCTCGTTCATTACAGAAAGGGGGAAAGTGGTATAAACTTATTCCATAAACTATGGTGTCTAAGAAAGTTAGCACAGTGTCCAGCAGATAGTAAGTGCTTAGTAAACATTAGTCCCATACTTACCAACTTTAATCATCATGTCTTTGTGGTTCACTGAGAGAAATGAGAGATGAGTGGATGGTGGTTCTACCAGGTAAAAACCAACTGGCCATGGACTGTACAAGACTGCACATGTGCCCTGGCTGGGGTGGCTCAGTGGATAGAGCGTCAGCCTGCAGACTGAAGGGTCCCAGATTCCATTCCAGTCAAGGACACATGCCTGGGTTGTGGGCTTGATCCCCAGTAGGGGCGTGCAGGAGGCAGCCAATCAGTGATTCTCTCTCATCATTGATGTTTCTATCTCCCTCTCCCTTCCTGTCTAAAATCAATAAAATATATATTTTTAAAAAGGACTGGACATATGTGCCTAGATGGACATTGCAGGAGCTGTACTTCAGGAATCTCTCTTTGGCCTCTTCTAATCAATATTTTTATCAGTGATTTGGTTGGAAATTCATGACATATAAAGACTATCTGATGTGTGTGGTATAAAATGGCATCTCTGACAGCCTTTCTCGTCTTCCTCACTAAAATATCCATGAAAAACAAGCAAATTATCAAAATATCAAAAACTGGAAGTGATAATACATGTATTGTGGGAATCCAAGAGGCATTTGCACTATCAATATGATTTGAGAAGCTTCTACATTCATTTATCACAATCAATAGTAGCCTGAATATATATTCATTTTATCCAATTATTAGTTATTGGCTGCATACCATGTGTTCAGCACTGTTCTAGGAACTTGGAATGTGTTAGTGAAAAAACATGGACCCCTGGCCTCATGGATCAGAGGGAAAGACCGAGAGTAGTCATAATTAATAAATAGAATACATATGTATTTTTTGTGCGTTGGCTGGATGTAAGTGCTGTGTAATAAAACGGGTGACAGGGAATATTGCCAGGGGATGGGGTTGCAGTGTGAAACCGAGGCAGTCAGGGGAGGCCTCACAGAGAAGGTGAAATTGGAACCAAGGCTCAGGATGGCTTGAAGGAAGCAAGGGAGTTGGCTACAGAGACATCTGAAGGAGGAGTATTTCGGGCAGAGAGGAGTTAGGGGAAAGGTTCTGAGGGGAAAGAAAGAAGAAAGCACGATAAATCCTTTTTTTTTTCATGCTTGTTCTTAAGTGAGGAGAATTAAAAAGTGTTTTAGGAAAGAAGAATGAGAAGTGTATTAATAACAGAGTTAAAGTCACAATTTTAAAAAGCCAAACTGAGTGAAATGAAGTTTGATGGGGATAAATGTGAAGTACTGCAATTGTGTTTATTAAAAAGTGTACCGTACTACTATTTAGCAAAGACATAGTTTAACAGCAGGATGTATCTCAGAGACACTTGGGATGGATTGGTTTTTGTTGTTTTGTTTTGTTTTTAATTGATTTCAGAGAGGAAAGGTGAAGAAGAGAGAGATAGGACCAGCACTGATGAGAGAGAATCATTGATCGGCTGCCTTCTGCACACCCCCACCCCTCACTGGGGATTGAGCCTGCAACCCAGGCCTATGCCCTGATCAGGCATCGAACCATGACTTCCTTGATCTAGGTCAACACTCAGCCTCTGAGCCACACGGCCGGGAAGTTGATGTTTTTATTTAAACCCAGTTTGAGTCAACACTGGGAGAGGCTGCCAGAATAGCTGTGATATTAAAATACGCTGCTGCCACGGAGAATCCCAAACCAGGACAGTGATATTCTGGGCAGTCTGCATGGCCCATCCAGCCCTGGAGCGTACTCATTAATCCCATGTTCCCCGCCGGAAAGTGTCCCCAGAGGCGTGCGGGCGTGATGCTAAGACTAAGAGCACGACAGCTGAGAACCAGTTTATGGGACTGAAGCCGAGAGTCAGGGACAGGAAGGCCTGGGCGAGGGGTAAGGACAGACTTAAATAGTTACGAGTCAAGTGCATATACTGTACTTTCCCATACGGTTCCTTGTTAAATCTTCACAATATCCAGAGGTAATTATTATTATTACCTTTATGGCAACCTCATTTTTAAGCCGAAGACTGAGTCTGAGAGTATGAAGAGAGGTCAGGCCAGGTTTGACTCAGGGCCTGGGGTGTGAACACCCCCCCTACACCCCCAACCACCACCCCCCAAACCCCCCAACACCTGCGCATGCTCTGGTATAAGCAAGCTCAAGGTCTCGGGATGCGCTCGGCTGCCTCCCGAAGTCTCCACTTCAGACATTCCTCTACCCGGTCCTACTGAGGCTGTGTTCCAAGTTGTCAGGTGACTGTCAGTGAACTAAAGCCCGTCTATTTCTTCCTCTTTTCTTGTTTCTCTTCTTCTTTTAAGCTCTTGTGACCCTCAGAAAACTTCCCTCTTTCCTCAGCTTTGAACATTTATGAACATCTATTAAGTACCTACCATGTGAATGGCAGGAGAGATGGGGAGGGAGTGTGTAAAGAGATAAAAATGATGCCCAGCCAGTGTGGCTCAGTGGTTGAGTGTCGACCTAGGAACCAGGAAGCCACGCTTTGATTCCCCGTCGGGGCATATGCCTGGATTTCAGACTCAGTACCCAGTGTAGGGCGTGCAGGAGGCAGGCGATCAGTAATTCTCTCTCATCACTGACGTTTCTATCTCTCTCTCCCTCTCCCTTCTCTGAAATCAATAAAAGTATTTTTTAAAAGGAGTAATAGATCATAGCTGGAAAGTTGGAAATATGTATGCATCATGACTAAGTCATTCCCTTTCTAGGTATGACTAGAAATGAATTCTCGAGAAAACTTGCATGGCTGTATAAGAAGACGGTGGAAAGGTATTTCTTCAATGCAGGTCGCATTGTTTGTAATATTGAAAATTGAAAAGAACCTAAAGATGCATCAGTACAAACACGGGTAAGCAGAAAGGTAAACTGAATGACCCAGAGCTATAGAGAGGTATCAAGGTCACAAAAAGGAAGACTTGTGGCAAAAACTTACAGAATGATATGTACAATGTGAAACCAACTATAAACATATTGACACACACAGAGGAATACTATACATGAATAAATATGTCTCTGCTTGCCTCCATTCTCCCGGAGTTGCTGTCCTCCTTGTCACTTCACTCTCCTTCTGTTCAGATGAATCTGTTTGCTCTTTCCTGGGGACACGGTGAAGTCTGGAAATACTTTTTGCTGGATTTTAAGCTTTATTTTTCTCATGCTCCTTTCCTGTGTATCTTTGCTTAGACGGCCCATCTCCATTGCCTGATATAAAATTCTTACTCATTTTTCAAGATCCGATTTAAACCAATTTTCTCTAAAACACTTTCCTAATTACCCCTAGTTGGAATTTAATTCTCCTCTCTCCTATTTCCATAGCGCCTTTCTCAACCACTGTTTTGGCCTGCCTTGCAGAACTGTGTGTGCATGTCTGCCTCCTCGCTGCATGTCTGCCTCTAGAGACGAGGGGTTTTGTCTCTGCACCCTGTGCCCTCCTTAGCACCTAACACAGGGGAAGACGAGAAGGTGCTCAGCTAATGTCTGTTCAATCTTGAAACTTTATTGTCTGAAAACCCTTGATCTCTGGATAGCACATTGCCTGGAGCCAATACCATTCTTTCCCCTTCACAAGGAACGAATTCTTCCCCACTCTCCCGAAATGAATTTTGTGAACTCTATCTTAAGTCTGGATCAGTTGCTTGTCCCCCTTTCTACCTTGGCAGACTACTGACTTGAAATACCCATTATCTCATTCCTGTCATAGCCCTCAATTCCACTATTCTATCTTCTGTGTGTGCGTGTGGGTGTGGGTGTGCATGTGTGTTTGTGTTTTCATTTTCACACCAATTTTACTTATTTTTAATTTTTGGAGCTGTAAATCACTGGTCAACACGATTGAACTATGCCTAGTGTTTTCAGAGTAATTTCACTGCTAACCTTTCAATATCTACTATCTATAATAACAAACACATAATATGCTGATTAGACCAGACATCCTTTCAGCTCTCCTTCCTTCTGGACAAAGCCACAGAGGGTGGATGCCAGGGCAGTGGTGGGCAGGGTCCAGGGCCAAGGCCCTTGCATGCATTTCGTGCATCGGGCCTCTAGTATATAACCTTAGCAGATAATGTCAGCAGGATTTGATTAACAAGCTGCTGTTAAATGGATCTTCCCAAGTAATTGCAGGACTAGAAAGTTAATGGAGTTGGAAGAGAATCACTGGAGGCTCTGGGAGCTTCCTGAATGTCATTGCGAATTAGCAGGTTCGGGACTTTTCTCTGAAAGCACATTTATGATCGAATACAATTGAATAATAACCAGCCCCAAATGAAGCTCGCTATGTAAACTGCACATTGTACACCTCTCTCTCTCTCTCTCTCTCTCTCTCTCTCGGTTTACATCTGTCCTTGTTGAAGCACATCCTTTAGTAATTCAGAAAAATCTGTGGGTGGCAATCAATACAGTCTTTTTCTAAAAAGTGACTTATCTTACCCGTTACTTTGAATGACGCCTTAGCTCCAGGAATTGAAAACATTGCTCACTTTTGTCTTTGGCACGTGTTACTGACAGAAGTCTAATATTAGCCTAATTATCATGCCTTTGGAGTATAGTCTTTTCTCCCCATTTAGAGTTCAACATTGTCTATTTATAAATTGTCATTTTCCCTTTTACTACACTATTTCTAGGTATAATTGTGTTATTTCACAAGTATACTTTTAATTTCTTAAATTATTTTCAGCTGTTTCCTGTCTAGCTAATGTATAACCCCCAGTTTTAATGGCAGAACAGGTTATTTCCAGATAGTTTTCTACATTTCTAGAAAATTATCAACAATTACTTTTTCAAGTCTTTGTTTTTTAATTTTTCTAGATAACTATTAGACATAAGTAAGAACTTACCTGTTTGGTCTCCTTTGCTCTTAACTATACACTCATACTTTTAAGTCTTTGTTTCTTTATTGTGTTCTAGGTAAATTCATCAGTGCAATACTCCAAGTTATTAATTCTCTCCTCAAGTTGTGTTGGGCTTAGAATCTTGGTGTATTTTGTGATTTTTATTTGCAAGCTCGCTTATAAAGGCAGTTGTGCGGGTCTATCCACACAATTTTCTGAGGAAACCAGCTCAGGAACTGTGATTATAAGCTTAGAGCTCCTGCCCTGTGACAATAACAAATGCACAGCATTGCTCAGATCCTTCCTTAAAGCTAACCTGGCCCTGCTGCCTCCCCAAGCATCCAACTGTTATCAACAACTCTTTCTAGCCTCGTTCATAAGAAAGAACTATCGGGCCACTAATTTCCAGTGACACCCCTGGCTCCATTCCTCTATCTTCAAGGTAGTTTCATTCATGCTTCCTACACCCAAAAGCACAAGCTCCCGGCACTTCTATAGCTTTAGCACCTCTCAGTGGTTTGCAATTCTGTCTGTCTCTGGTCCGTGAACATGTGTGTCCTGTTTCGCCTATCTTGTTTTTAATGTTATCTGTCATCTCTCAATGTGTGCAGCTGGAGATGGAATAAATGACACTGAAGTCTATTCTGTCCCACAGTGGTCTACTTTCTAGCTCTTCTTGAAGCAATTCTGCATCACTCACCGGAAACTCTCCCTCTTCCTTTTACCAGTCTAAGTTGTGGGTGTTAGCTTACAAGATGCAGTTCCTTCGAATGAGCCCAAGCATGTTCCTCATGAGTATGTTCCTCAGGTGGGAGCAATCACTCTGGCTTGTGCCCATAGACTCTTTAATTCCAGTTAAATTCTTGTGACGTGTGTGTACGCTGTTCACTATTGATAACAGGGCAGCAGCAGCAGCAGCATTCACACAACTAATTGGGGCTACATGTCTATTTCAACCTGTGAGACAACAAAAGAGGGGTGCATGACCTCTACACCAAAAGACTCTCACACGGCCCAAGATCAAAGCAACGTCACGTATGTAGAACCTGACACTGAGTCAGAGTAGACCTGGAAGAGAAGGATTCTCCTTTATGTTTCATCTGGTGAACTGGCCATTACTAGTACATAAGCGATCTACTTCCTTCGTGGAGACTGCAGAATTTCAGTAGATAGATGACAGATAAATAGACAGATAGGCAGGTGATAGATGAACTCACACAAGGCTCCTTAAAGAGGGAGGATGAGGAATTAAGGCCAAGCTCTATTATAGAAATACTGTTTTTACTCAGATTATTCATTTAGGTGGTAGGGTATTAAGAAACATAGTAAAGCACGGCTGCAAGATGCAGCATGGATTATTAAAAAAGTCAATAATAGGCTGATAACAGTTAAACAGGTAACCCATAGCAATAATCACCACCCTATCATGGCGCTTTCAAAAATAAATAAGAATTTAACTACTACTTTTTCAAAATTATTTCTCTAAACTACTTGAATGGATTTATTGGTATGGTACAGAACATATGAAAAAGAAAGGTGTTAGTGGAGAATGGAGAGGCAGTGTTCATAAAAGCTCTGATTCAGAATCGCCCACTGTTGACCTTCAGCATCCCATCAAGTACATCACATAATTCTCTGCCAGCAAAGTAGGACTGCTAATATTTGCCATATATTTAGCTGATAAACACTCTGAACAACTAGGATTAGGACACAGTACAAATACGGCAGTGCTATTTTTTACTAACATTTTTTCAAAGCCTTCTAAAAATTGTAATCCCCTTGAAAATAAAGGCTTAATTACCTGAAAAAACATCAACACCTGACTAAATTAAGATTTCACACCCTGTGGGAGAATTCCCATAGAGCTGTCCCAGGAATTACAGAAGGAATAAATTGGACCTATAAACTTGGAGCCTTGGGTCAGTCTAAAGCTTTGCTCTAGTCTAGCTGGAAAAAGCTGTAAGGGAAAATTCAGCTTTGTTTTATGAGATGAAGAAGTCATAAAACATTACTGCTCTTTCACAACCGAGTGACTCTCAGTGCTGTTTCTCTCAACAATTATCATATGAACTACAGGAATCAAAGGATTCAGGGGACGCTCTGGGCCACTGCGAAATGCCCGTGCTGGTGTTTAAATGGAATAGCTGAACCTTACCAAATGAAGAGCCGTGTTATGGACAGTGCTAGCTTTTAAAAAGGAGCCGTGTCTACCTACTCACCCACATCTGTGTGTGCTGGAAGGGGGAGGAAGATGGGTTTAGAGTCGTTCTCATTTGCTTTCTTCATTTTTTACCACGTTTATTTTTACAACAGCTCTTCAAATATCACTAATGATTGATGACTGCAGATTTGCCGAATTCAGTGATCTTTCCTTAAATCACCTCTACTTTGAATGTCCCTTTTCTAAAACATCTTATACAGGTGCCCAAGCAGAACACAGCACTTCCCAGATTCTCTGGTAAACTTGGATGAATCTTTTTACCAGTTTTATGTACCCTAACATTTCTATATTCACTCTTGTTTACCCTTACTTTATTTCTGCTATCATCTCTATGTTGAAAACTCCCCAAATTAGCCTGGCCAGTGTGGTTCAGTGGTTGAGTATTGACCTATGAACCAGGAGGTCACGGTTTGATTCCTGGTCAGGGCATATGTCCGTGTTACAGGCTCAGTCCCCAGTGTGGGGCATGCAGGAGGCAGCTGATCAATGATTCTCTCTCATAGTTGATGTTTCTCTCTCTCTCCCTCTCCTTTTCTTTCTGAAATCAATAAAAATACATCTTTTTAAAATCCTATATAGTAAAAGGCTAATATGCAAATAGACCAAATGGCGGAACAACCAGAACAACCAAACAACCAATCACTATCATATGCACTGACCACCATGGGATGTGTGAGGAACATGGAGGGTGTTGGCCATGGCGGGATGGTGGAGCAGGTGAGTGGGACTACCAGACCAAGGCAGGGTGCCAGTCATTGTCATCAGGGTGAGCCTCTGGTGGTTACTGAGAATTCTTTGCTCCCGCACACCAAGGTTCCATTGGGCACTTGCACCTGCTGCTGGTGCCAGAGCAGCCACTCACACCCACTGTTGGCACCCAGCACCAGCCCTAATCACTCAGCACTGTCAGCAGGTGCAAGTGGCAGCTACCAGCCGTAATCTCCTCTCAGGGCTTTTCCACCTCCCCCTGCTCCTGAGGGGAGATCGGGGCTGGCAGCTGCTGCTTTCACCCACAGCCGGCACCAGAGCTGCCACTCACACCTGCTGCTGGCACTGGCCCCAATCAGTCCACAGGGCTGCAGACAGACAAGGACCAGGGGCTGTGGTGGGAGGGGCCAGGCAGGGGCACGGAGGATGGGCCGAGACCCGCCCCTGTGCCTACCATAGCCTCGCAGCCCACAGTTCCTTTCAAGGTGCATGTACTCATGCACTGGGCCCCTAGTAAATAAATAATTGTCACCTGTTATGGACTAAATTATGTCCCCTCAAACTTCATATTTTGAAGCCCTCACCCCCAGGTGACTGTATTTGAAAATAGAGCCTTCACATACAGGAATGATCCTTATAGGACATCAGAGATGCAGGTGCACAGAGAAAGGCCGTTAGAGGACACAGTAAGGTCACCATCTGCAAGACAAAGGGAGGCCTTGGGAGAAACCAACCCTGCCAGCACTTTGACCGTGGACTTTCAGCTTCTATGCCTGTGAGAAGTGAGTGTCTGTTATTTAGGACACTGGTCTGTGGTGATTGGTTAGGGCAGCCCTGGAACACGAGCACACTCCTGGGGTGAAATCTTTCCAAATGGGCTCTCTGGTGCTCCAAAGCACTGCTGTGAAGCCTTTTCTGTCCTGAAGTAATTTTAGATTTACAGAGAAACTGCAGAATAGTACAGCGCGTTCTCAGCTGCCCTTCCCTCAGCTTCCCCTGCTGGTAACATCTACTCTAATAAAAGAGTAATATGCAAATTAACCATCACTATGAGACATCTAAGCCACGCCCACCAGCCAAGCCATGCCCACCAGCCAATCAGAGCAGCTGTATGCAAATTAGCCCAGCCAAGATGGAGGCTGGCAGCCATGGAGCTAGAGCAAAAAGGAGGGGCTTCCATTGCAACTGCCTACCTGGGCCAGCTGGGCCTCCACTCACAGCAATAGTGTTTCAATTATAGAAGTCACAGAGCTGAAGCAAACAGAAGGCTTCATTGCCTGCCTAGGCCTCAGCTCACAGCAACAATGTTTCAATTATAGAAGATAAATAAACCCCAGAAACCTGCTTCCAGCCAGCCTCGCTGGGACGTTGGGTCAATGGGAGCTGTGGGCAGCCTTAAATGGCCCTCAGCCCCTCACCCAGGCTGCCCAGGCACCCCAGTAGGGACCCAAACCCTGAAGAGACTGTGGGCAGCCTGAAAATGGCCCTCAGCCCCTCACCCAGGCTGGCCAGGCATGCCAGCGGAAATCTGAACCCTGAAGGGGCTGTGGCCAGCCTGAAAACGGCCCTTAGCCCCTCACCCAGGCACCTTAGTAGGGACCCAAACTCCAAAGGGGCTGTGGACAGCCAGAAAACGGCCCTCAGCCCCTCACCCAGTCTGGCCAGGCACACCAGCAGGTGGACATACCCCGAGGTGTTCCATACTGCGAGAGGGCACAGGCTGGGCTGAGGGATTCCCCTCCCCCCTCCTCTCTCCCCTCCCCCCAAGTGCACAAATTTTTGTGCACCGGGCCCCTAGTCTTATATAATCAGGAAAGTAATGTTGGTATATTATTAATTAAAGTGCAGGCCTTGTTCAAATATTACCCATTTCTCTGAGGTGTTTCTTCCTAGTCCAGGGCCATACAGAATCCCACATGGCATGTAGTGGCCGTGCTTCCTCGGAGCCTCCAATCTCTGACATCTCCTCAGTCTTTCCTTATTTTTCCTGACCTTTGCACTTTTGAAAAGTCCTGGACAATTATTTTGTGGAACATTTTTCCTTTTGGATTTGTCTGATGTTTGCTCATGAGTCAGTTGAACGCATGCATTCCTGACAAGGCTGCCAGGCAAGTGAGGTTGCACCATTCTCAGGGTGTCACATCAGACGGAACATGGTGCCAGTGTTGATCTTTTGGGTGGTGTTAACCTGGAGTTTGGTTAAGGTGTTGTCTGCCATTTTCTTCACTGTACAGTTACTATTCCCCCCTTATAATTAATACCTTGAGGAAGATAGTGTAAGCTTGTGCAAATATTCTGTTTCTCATAAAAACTCTGCCCATGAATTTTAGCACCCATGGAAAGCTCTTGCCTGCAATAATTTAATCCTATTGTATTTCTCAATGGTGATTATTCTATTTCTCTAATTTCTTCTATATCCATTAATTAAATTTATTCTAAAGGGAAGTACCTCTTTTTCCCTCATTTAACTTATTCAATTACTTAAATTAGGAGGGACTCTTAAATCTTTTATTTTATTTTATTTTATTTTATTTTATTTTATGAGTTATTGTTTATTCTGTTACTCCAATTATTTAAACAATGGCCTCTGATTCTAGAGCTCCTTAAATCTGGGTCAGAGTCCCCTTTCATCTTCAAAGCCAGCCATGGCTGGTTAAGTCTCTCACACTGCCTGACCCTGACTCTGACCTTCCTACCTCCCTCTTTCACTTACAATGACCCTTACGATTACATTGGACCCACACAGAGAATTCAGGATAATCTCCCTATTTGAAGGTCAGCTGTTTAGCAATGACTTTCAGCTGTAACTTTAACGCCCCCTTGCCATGTAGTGTAACATGTTCGCAGGTTCTGTAGGCCATTATCCTGACTCTAATTCTAACCCAATTATCTCCCAGCTTATTCTAGTTTTCCCCCTTTTCCTTATGTGAAACTTCTTTCTCTGACAATGAGAAACCTCTCATTATCTATGATGTATATACACATAAAGTTTTAGAATTGCTGGACCACACTCTGTGGAAAACAAGGGAAGTAACTACAGTATAATATTTGTGCACAATTATTTTGTCCAATCTGACAATCCACAGCCAAAATATTGTTTTCAAAAGCTAGCGAGGTTAGTGTTCATCTTCTCCATCCCCTTCACTGTGGTTGATATTCATGTGTAACACAGTTAGGTTGACTTGCTATTGCTTGTATTCCACTTCGGATTCCTCCTACATTATGACGAATTTTAATTAATCATTGGAGGAAACAGTATGAGAAATGTTACTAGGATTCTAGGAGTTAAAACCATGCAAAACATTTTACTTAGGGAATTACCACTTTCTCCTAAGCCCCACTACTCAATTTCCATTTTCCCTTTCTTTCTACCCCTTTCTCACTCATTGGTGATAGATTAGGGAGATGGGACAAAGCAAAGTGGGGATATCTCTGGGATTGTATAAAAAGTAAGTAACAGACATGTGCTTCTTTTACATGGGTGGGTGCAGGAGAGTTAACCGTCAACCATTAACACAACAACAATCGAAGGATCTGGGTCTCTGCTCTGGTGTTGTCGTTGTGCACTGAGAGGGGTGGGGATCACCCTGACATTGCAAAGTTTATTATCGCAGATGCAAAAAGACAATAGGCAGGCTTCGTTAAGGTGAAGATTGACCTTTGTCAGGGAAGATACCGGCCCAGGACATGGCCACCTGCCAGGACCTGCAGACTTTCATTTCAGCCCCTCCCACATGGTTACCTCAGTCTCTGTGTTTGTAAGACCCCCGCCCAGGCCCCCAAGGAGCTTGCCAGGTTTAGTATGCGCCCCTTTCTCACCCACAGTCCCTGCCACCACCACCACCAACTTCCCTCTTCCTCACTAAACGTCAAGCTCTCGGAAGAAAACCTTTTTTTTATGATCCCTTGCGTAATTAGCTTATCACATCTTTTAAATTAGCTCTTCAATTAAAAACCTGAGAGGAAACTAAAATGAATTGAATTTATATGAAGACATTATCTTTAATAAAGTGAGGGGAGGTTTAAACAAAGCAGTTATCAGTTTCTGCAAAATTAAGTACATCAGTTTACAAAATTAAGTACAAATTAATGACTCTATAAAGAAATTTAGAGATAATTTTACTCAGCCCCTTTATTTTGCAAATAGGAAAACTAACACCCACGTAAATTAAGTGACTTTCCCAATATCTTATGACCAGGAGATAAAAGTATTAGTACATTTACACGTGAAGTCCAATCACATTCTCAGATTATTTTTTTTAATTTATCTTTATTGTTCAGATTATTACAGTTGTTCCTCTTTTTT
>PVJC01041269.1:0-15399 GCA_004026665.1 Murina feae | reverse complement strand
CAGCTTTGTCTCATCTGGGACCCTGAGAGCAAACCTAAAAGCAATCACGGGGCTTGTTAGACCAAAGGCTTGAATGTAGCCTTCTCCCTCTGAGGCCCCAAGCAGCCCAGGGCATGCTGCAGTCATGACTAGTCTTATTAGCAGTTAGTTAGTAGTGAGTTCAGTTTACAGGTCACTAAATGTGGCCAGATTCTTACCTTCCTATCACTTTTGACTTTCTTGCATCATTTAGTAACTTGTACTAAAATTACGTTGCTGTAACAAAAATAATCTAAGGATCTCAGTGGGACAAAAACGTGCAACATTATGTTTATCACAGGCAAGTAACGTTCACACGGACCTCCTCAGCGATGCTCCAGGCACCGTGACACTGTTCCCCTAAACCCCACAGGAACCACGTACACAGCACCATCATCTCTATTTCACACACGAGGAAGCTCAAAGCTGCTAAGTAACTTGCATCCAAGTTGCTAAGTAACTTGCTGACTTGCACACAAATTTCACCGGTCAATTTAGGACTTGATCCTGCGCTACACACTCCAGAGTCCACGTACCTTCCACAGCCCTAAACACCAACGCTAATCCTTGACCCTCTCAATCCCATGCGATGGTCTCTGCACGTGCGTTCTTCGATTCGACTAATACCTAAGTTAGTTTCTTCTGAAAGTACTTTTCCATCTCAGGATGGAAGGGCCGGCTGCTAGTCATGGAACAGGCAAGAGTTAAATGTGCTTTTCCAGTGAGCCCAAGTGTAATTCGGATACTTCCACACTAGGCTATCTTGGGGATTTCATGGTCACGGCTGTTACTGTTAACGAAAGTGCTGAGGACCGAAGAGTCTGTAAAGCTGATGCTAGATAAAACACAACGGTACATAAAAATGATTAATGCATCCAATCATATTAGAGAGTTTACATTTTTTTTACAGATGGCAATAAAAATTTTATTTGGAAGTAACAGTTGTGCATTAAGTGATTCTCTGTGATGCTATATCTTTTTTGTCCAGCCAACTAAAACAGGAACATTGTTCTCTGTAGGTTTCTACTGGCGATATCTTTAAATGATTCGCCGCCACACACAAGCTGAAGGCCAGCTGATGCCATCATTCTAACACCAAGATAATACAAGCATCCTTATAGGTACGTATAGAAGGAGTCTTCAAAGAATCAGAGTGACACTCTTTTTAGCATAGGTTTGATGCTAAAGCAATCTCTTTCATTTACATTTTCATTTAATTTATTGGGTTGATATGGGTCACTAAAATTATAGAGGTTTCAGGTGTACAATTCTACAATACAACATCTGTATATTGTATTGTGTGTTCACCATCCTAAGTCTCTTTCCATCCCCATTTATCTCCCCCATTCCCTCTTTTACCCCTCCCAAATTCTATTACTTGGATGGCACAAGTAGTTGATACTTTTAAACAGAACACCCTATATTCTAAGCATTAAAGAGGACAGAATTTTCTGCATATAAAATTTTTTATGAGCAAAAGCGGCTTACTGTAAATTTCTATATAAAACTTTCAAGAGAATAATGTGAAGATAAAATACCTGGACATATATTAGAATCCCAAATAAAGTAAAAATAAATTAACTACAGATAATTTGGAAACTATTATCCAGTTCAAATGAAATTAAAACATATATGCTTTCTCAAAGAAAATTAATCAAATGTTAGAAAACAGCATCTTTCGTGTCGACAGTGTCAGTATAATAAAAATGAATTTGTCAAAACAATACCTAATTCTCTTTTTTATTTGATTCTTGGGTATTTATAAACATTGTAATTGAGTATGGCCTTACTGTTCTTGTCTATATTACTATACATATATTATTATATTGTGCATTATCAGAAGGTCTTAGAGATTAGCCAATGAAATCTTATTTCACCATACAGAAGAAAACTTTGAGGATAATTATTTACAAATTTGTTTTGGTAATGCTAATTTTCCCCCCCTAAGAATTCCAGAGCTTTGGACAAACAACAAAATGCTATTGAATTACAGGGAACATGTATCAGAGATCATTAAAAAAAACACACCAAAATAGTCTATTTCCTTCAAAGTTACATAATCTGCTGTAAAGTTGGCTGGAAAGGGAGACACATGGACTAAATTAGAGTTCTGCCAATACTAACGGTAGTTTGACTAGGCTTCTGGTACTCATTGGTAAAATGAGTGTGTGTGTGTGTGTGTGTGTGTGTGTGTGTTTGTGTGAGGTGAGAGGGGTGCTGTGTGAAGGAAGGAGTGTTAAATTATATGGTATCCAGGGTCCTGTAGAGTTACCAGATTTTAAAAACAATCAATCCTACTCTCTTCGGACATGGAAGTAAATGTCTAACTGTGGAGTTGGCAGAGAGAGGCCCTTCCCTGATGAATGGATTATTGAGTGTCATCCCCGAAGGCAAACAGGCTCCCAGCATTTCTGTCTATAACCCCCAGCCACAGGCCTCCAGGCACTGAAGGGACATGAGGAGAGTAGCAACAAAGACACAAAAGTGCAGGCTTGTTCTGGGAGACCGTCAGCCACAACGGCTATCAAAGTATCCTGAGTACCGGTCTCACTGGTGTTGGCCAGAGAGAGAGATGTGAACCTCACCTACAGTTGCCGTAAGATAGAACTAAAATCGTCCAGTGTCACTAAAAACTCTTAATGGCATATGCAAGCACACTGAGTTAAAAATTAAGCACACACAATAAAGAGAACATAAGTGCTATCTTTTATAAATTATTTTGGCTGTCAAAAAAGATGGGGTTGGTCTTCATAGAGAATTTCTCCTAAAGCCATATGTATTGAGCCTAAGATACCTCCAGATAAAACAGATTGCTGAATATGAAAATATTCCTGATATGCATTCTAATTTATACATTTTGGGTGGGGAAAGGCTTTTCATTGATCACAAAAGACTGCATCTGAGGCAAGTTCAGTAAACAATTCTGCAATGACTGCAGCACAGCGAGTGGCTTGGAGCTTCAGAGTCAGGCAGAAGAGGATGAAAGTTCTACCTTCCGCACACAGTAACTGTGTGACCTTGGGCAAGTTACTAAACCTCTCTGAGCTTCAGTTTCTTCACCAGTAAAACAGGGATAATAATAGTGGCTTCATCATAATCTGTAATATTATGTAAATAACTTAGTAATCATGCAAATTACTGGGTGTTAATTAAATGGTACCTATTATAATGACATTATTGACATTTGTTAATTTATTTCTTACAACAACCCTAAGAGGAGAAATGATGACACAACTTTTAGAATTATGAAAACGAGAGCACTGAGAGGTTAAGCAATTACTCATGCTGTAACTATACCCACAATATTCAGCAAATGCTATATAAGCAGAACTCAGAAAAGAAGATAATGCCTCAAAACCTAAAATCTACATCTAATCTTATAAAAGAGTAACATGCAAATTAACCATCACTCCGAGACAAACATGGCGGCAAATGGCACAGGACGCTTGTGTCGTCATGATGGTGACGACGCAGGTGTTATGCCCAGCCCACTGGAAGAGGGCCTCTGGGCCTGCTTGGTTGCTGCTGCTGCTGAGGTACCAGCCTTCAGCAGCTCCAAGCCCTGCCTCAGTGCTGGGGCTGCTGGGGTCTGAGGCGTGGGGACCCGGCCTTCAGGGTGCCCGGCATCCCAGCAGCTCCGAGCCCTGTGGCTGTGGAGGTGCTGGGGCTGCTGGGGTCAGAGGAGCAAAGACACAGCCTGCAGGGGGCCCAGTACCCAGCAGCTCCAAGCCCTAAAGCCTCAGAGAAGCTGGGGCCATTGGGGCTACAGCAAAGACACAAATCTGCAGGAAACCTGTGGAAAGGGAGATAAATTATCATAACTTTATCTCCCTTTCCACAAGATGAGAAAACTGACCCTGACTTATTTAGTGATATGGCCTACACCTTTCTATAAGCACAGCGTGTGTAATGACCACTCCCAGGAAGGTCTGGTCAGAATACTGTCTCCAGGGAATAACACTAATGTGGCAAATCATCTAAGAAAGAAAACAAGCTTTTGTTGGGTTTATTCTGAAGGTCAGAGAACATGCCACCCTAACATAATTTTCAGTTGTTTGTCTGCTTTAGTAGAAAGCAACTATTTTATTTTAAAAATACATATATGTTATTGATTTCAGAGAGGAAGGGTGAGGGAGAGATTGAAACATCAATAATGAGAGAGAATCATTGATCAATTGCCTCCTGCATGCCCACACTGGGGATCAAGCCTGCAACCCAGGCATGTGCTCTTGACCGGAATTGAACCTGGGACCCTTCAGTCTGCAGGCCTCTAGCCACTGAGCCAAACCGGCTAGGAAGAAAGTAACTATTTTTAAAGACAGAATTACATTTATGCAAATACATGCTTTGCATCAGATTCTTTTTCCCTATTATAAAAAAGTTCCATTTTCAGTTGCAGTTTATACTCAGTATTATATTGTGTTAGTTTCAGGTGTATAGCACAGTAGACAATCATACTTTACAAAGTGCTCCTGCCAATATTTAAGTACCCACCTGGCACCATACACAGTCATTATAATATTACTGACTATATTCTCTATGCTGTACTTACTAATGCGGATTTTGTAATCAAAGAAAACATGATAATTTCAAGAGAAACATCAAAAGTGCTTTATTCAAAGTAATGTCCATTGCTAGCTACACATTTCCCCATCTTTCAGGTAATTTGTGGACATCGTCCTAATAAAATTTTTCTTATTTTGAAGCAAACCATTCAGAGAGACCCAATTTTCCACTTCTTGGTACATTTTGAAGTGCTGCTCAGGAAGTGCATGTGCCATCGATAGGAACAAGTAGTCATCTGAAGAAGCAAGGTCTGGTGAATAGAGCGGGTGGGTTAATACTTCCCAGGCAAGATCTTTTAATGTGTCTTTAACTGGTTTTGAAGTGTGATGATGCATCATCATGAAGCAAAATTACTTTGCCGTGTCTTCTGGCCCATTCTGGTCGTTTTATAATCAAAGCGTGGTTCAAATTGATTATTTGTTTTTGATAGCGATCAGTATTAACGGTTTCACATGGTTTTAGAAACTCATAATACACCACAACTTCCTGATCCCACCAAACGCAGAGCATTGTCTTCTTTCCGAAGTGATTTGGCCTTGCAGTCGATGTTGATGGCTGACCTTGATCAACCATTTTGTGTGTTTGGGATTCTCAAAATAAATCCACTTTTCATCACTAGTCACAATTCGATGCAAAAAAGACTTTCTTTTGTGCCAATGAAGCAACGTTTTACTGATGATTTTTCGGTTTTCTATTTGTCTTTCGTTCAGTTGATGTGGCACCCATTTTCCTTCCTTTAAAATCTTTCCCATTGCTTGTAAATGATCAGAAATTGTTTGCTGAACAACATTTAAACTTTCTGCAAGTTGCGTTTGAGTTTGACACGCATCTTCATCCAAGAATGCTTGTAATTGTTGGTCTTCAAACTTTTTTGGTTGACCTGGATGTTCTTTGTCTTTCACATCAAAATCATCACTTTTAAAGTGTTTAAACCAGCGTTCACAAGTATCTTGAGATGGAGCATGTTCACCATAAGCTTCCTGAAGTATACGATAACTTTTTCTTCAAAATAATGAATTAAAATTTCCTGCAAAAGCTTTTTTTGGCATGAAATTCTAAATTTTTAAGAGTAAAAATATCTATGATGTTAACACATTCAGAAAATTTGACATAAGAAGTTTT
Organism: Murina feae; assembly: GCA_004026665.1. Classification (NCBI taxonomy): domain Eukaryota; kingdom Metazoa; phylum Chordata; class Mammalia; order Chiroptera; family Vespertilionidae; genus Murina; species Murina feae. The sequence goes on along the minus strand of PVJC01041269.1, from coordinate 9,693 downwards.
GAAGCTTGTTGTCAATACAACAAAATACCATACATATCAAATCGCATATATATCAACATATGTGTAACTCCATCTAGTTGAAAAAAATCCAAATTATTAATCCGTACACCTACTACATCCCCATGGCTATTTTGTAACTCCCAATTTGTACTTAAGCCCTTCACCTTTTCCACCCAGCATTCCCTCCCCTCCACAATCCCAATTCTAGATATATATCTGAAGCTGCCGCGCTGATGTTTCGGAAGAAATCCAAAACATTAATTCGAAAGGATATATGCACCCCTGTGTACACTGCACCATTACCGACAATAGCCAAGATAGGGAAACAACCCAAGTGCCCATCAATAGACAAGTGGATAAAAGAGCTGTGGTACATATATACAATGGAATATTATTTGCCATTAACAAGAATGAAATCTTACCATTTGCAACAGCATGGATGGACCTAGAGGATATTATGCTAAATGAAGTAGGTCAGAGAAGTACTGTATGATTTTACTTATATGTGGAATCTGAAAGCAAAATAAACAAACAAAATAGAAATAGCCAGGCTACTTTGATTTTAGCTACTAGGATGTTATTGTGTAAAGGAGAAAGTTTAAGTTAACTAGGATTTTTATAGCCATAAATTAGTTTAAAATAAAAATATGTTAGCCGTGACCAGTTTGGCTCAGTGGATAGAGCGTTGGCCTGCGGACACAAGGGTCCCAGGTTCGATTCCGGTCAAGGGCATGTACCTTGGTTGCGGGCACATCCCCAGTGGGGAGTATGCTGGAGACAGCTGATAGATGTTTCTCTCTCATCAGTGTTTCTAACTTTCTATCCCTCTCCCTTCCTCTCTGTAAAAAGTCAAGATACATTTTTAAAAAATAAAAATATTTTAATATGAACCATGATGACTAAAATATTAGATAACAGGATAGAGTAAAACTATATAAGAAAGTAAAAGTGTTTATATTGGTGTTGCTACTTTATTATTCTACTTTCAGCAGTGATGAATCTCATTATATGATCACATTTGATGGATGTAATGTACCCACTGCAAAGTATTCATAGAGACTTGGTGTGAGACTTGAAACATGACTGCGTGCTTTTAACTTCTTTAAAGTATAGGTGATTTGACAAGATTAAATAAACATTAATTTAGTATTTAGCACTGGAAGGTCTGAAAAAAGTAAAAGTGGGTAACACAATGAGGGGAACACAAAAGTTCCTCATTAAATGACTAAAAATACTATTATTATCACTAAAAGGACTTCTTCCTATCACTCTTCCTCTTTTTCTTTCATTAACTTTCACAGTTGAAAAGTGGGCAGGAGGGCTCTGGAATGATTAGAATGGGAGAGGAGCTAGGCAACACTACTTAGCTGAAATCCCACCTTTATTTCCTGCTCACTGTGTGACCGCGGCATGTTAAACTTCCTGTGCTTCCGTTTTCTCCCATGTAAAATGGGAATAATAACGGAATAATAACAGAATGAACCCCACTGGGTCAGTCAGATGAAGAGTGATTTAATACACATTGAGCACTTCCGAGGAGAGGTGGGTCCCCGTCACCTCCCCCCACCCTTCCTGCCATCTGCTCTGGTCTCCATGTCCTTTCTCCCTCTCATCCCATCAGGCCCTTGAGGGCTGGAACTGAGTATTTATTTTATCCATTTTACATTATCAACTTTCATAACCACACAGAAACTTGATTTCTTTAACAAGACCTGTTCTCCTTTCTGTCCGTCCATTCTCTTCCTTAATCATTAAGCCCTTAGGACAGTGGTTCTCAACCTTCCTAATGCCGCGACCCTTTAATACAGTTCCTCATGTTGTGACCCAACCATAAAATTATTTTTGTTGCTACTTCATAACTGTAATGTTGCTACTGTTATGAATCGTAATGTAAATATCTGATATGCAGGCTATATTTAGGCGACCCTGTGAAAGGGTCGTTCGACTGCCAAAGGGGTCATGACCCACAGGTTGAGAACCGCTGCCTTAGGACATCAGATTCTGGTTGGCATTAAACTGTCTTAAGAACAAAGCCTCAGATCAGTTGCCCATAGAGACAGCTTTGGTCCAGCTAAAGATAACATCTGACTTCAGTTGTGTTTCAGCCCCAGGCCCAAGTAAGTGGAAGACCCTACAGGCCACAACCTTAAGTAACCAGACAGAACAACGCCATGGTTAATGTCAGGACATGATACAATGATCCACTACTCCCTGCCCTGACCCCAACCCCTTTAACCACCATGATTAATGGTTCTTCCCCTCTATGTAACTCATCCCCTGGAAGCCACCAGGGAGCCAGGTCTTTATGCATTAGCTCACCAGTGACTCTGGGCTTGGAGCCATTTCATCAACTAATAAGGCATTACTTTGCTGCAAACTTATGTTTTCATTTGACTGGGCTTGGATGCATACAGGTGAACAGGCCCCTTTAGTCCAGACCACTGTTAAGAAAATATCTGGCACACAATAGCTTTAAAAAAAAAAAAGGAGACTTCTACTAAACTCCTCAGCTGGTCCCAAAAATACCTGGTATGGTTCAAAAGAGAGGGGGCCACAGACTGCCCCATGAGATGGGAGGGAAATCCGTATTAAAAATGTTGGATCAGAGTCCTGGAATTGCCATGTATGCTTTTCTCATATTTAACTTTGTTGTAGTTGTTTTTGCCCAGATCTTTCCACTGACCTGTAGGTTCCATAAGACTAGAATCCTAAAATAGCAAGCAAATGAGTCAACTTCCTTCTACTTGCCCCTCCAAATGCACCCCTCACCCTCCCTTCTCCACCTGGTTTCTCCCCTAGCAGGAGGTTGATCTGTAGAAAAGAGGCATGTCAACCCCACCCCCACCCATCCTCCAGCTTCCTGTGGTTTGTGGACACTGGGATCCACAGCCTGAGGCCGGAAAATGAAAGGGAAGAGAAGTTAGGGTCTGCATTCCACCAGGGCCTGACCTGTAGGCCCCCTCAGAAGAGCCTTCGGAACATGACTGTAAAGGTGCTTTATTCTAGGTTCTTTGGACGCGAGGTAGTAACACCTCTATTATTACAGGCATCAGGGTGCTGCACTATATCCCTTGCAATTTCTCTCCACTTTTCTCCCAGCTTTGTTGAAAGTCCCTTTCTTAAACCCTGTAGAAATAATCTAGTTTGAAAGTGCCATGTTTCCTGCTGGAACTCTGATGGGTACAGTACTCAGATATAAAAAGAGGGTAGAGGAGGCTGGGGGAAAGATAATGGGGGAAAGAAAAAAGGATATATATGTACTACTATGTGTAATACTTTAAACAATAAAAAAAATAAAGTAAAAAAAAAAAAGTGGGACCATCAGACAATTGTCACGATTCCGCTGGCTTGGCAGCCAGCCAGCAACTACTTTTCCTCTTTTTTGTCTAATGGGATCCAAATGCCTTCCCTTCCCTGCTCCCCAATGATTCCTGTAAATCTCTTCATGAATTCTGAAATGATAAAGACTCCTCTATTCACTCTTATCCTTCAGGGACTTACTAGTATTTTAAGAGAAAAGATCTCTGCCATAACTTATAATTTTCTATTTCTTGTTTTTAGTTTTGGTTTTGTTTGGTACTTTTTAGAGGCATCATTTCATTTGATTATATTCTGATGTCCATGTTTAAATTTAGTCATAGGTGATGATACAATCTAAGTATAAAGCAGTAAATTTTTCAAACAAAACTGCTCTTACCTGATTTTTTTCAGTAAATGAGTAAAGAGAAGTTTTAAATACATTTACAAACATGCCGTTGCTAGGAAATATAATGTAAAATAAAATTATTTTTGAGGTAATGCAAATATAATATAGATGCTTCTACTTTTCACTGTGTATTTCCTGCAATCAAGTACAGATGTTAAAGCAACTTTAAAACACATTTGGGAATAAGAAACTGATTTTCATTTATAGTGAACTTCTGCTTCTACATTTTATTTCTGGAGATTTCACTATGAAGTATGAAAACGAATAGCAAATTACTATGTTAACTTTTTTCTCCTGCAGGTGTAGTCTTATTGTCACACAACTCTTTTTGTTGTTTGTAAATCAATGCCTCCATCTGGTGAAGAGGATTTTGCACAAAAGTTTCTGTTCCATTTCTGTTTAATTTGGCTTTCAATGGGACTGGCATTCAAAAGGAAAGCAGATGGATTATTAAGCTTCTTGACACAAACAGAGCTAAAGCCCAGAAAAGACTAGTAGTGAGTTCTACATCTTCCCTATTTAAAAGTGTGGTTTGATATCAATCTCTCTATCTTATTTTCATTTCTTCTGCACTCTCTCTTCCTTTTTGGTTTTATACAAAAGAGCCTCGTCCTAATGTTTTGGCATAACTGATAATAACAGTCAGAAGATGTGTCCTGGTTCTCACGAAGGTTCAGGGAATGGCAGAATGATCAAAACCCTTACAAAGGCCATCATGCATTTCAGGATTCATTTTAGTGCTTTTTTTTTTTTTCTTCCAACGAGTATAACCATTTTTCATCAATTTCTACTTGCATATTTGAAGAAAAATGACACAATATGGGTGTCTCACAATTGCTGCTGACCGGCTAGGCTAACATGGAGGTTCCGCCAGGAAAGGGACAGCCAGGGCCAGGCCAGGCCAGGCCATGGGGTTGGCATTTTCTCTGCTGCAGGTAAAGGGGCTCATTTGATTTGGGATGGTGGATGACACCCATTCCCGGTGATTGTTATGATTATGTTCAAAGAAGTAAAGGAAACAATTTTTAATAAATGATAGAAAAGTATGACCACAATGAAAGCATCATCAAAAAGAAGAAACTATAAAGAAGAATTATGGAGTTGAAAAGTTCAATAACAAATAAAAATTCACTAGAAAGTGCAATAGCAGATTTGAAATGGAAGAAAAAAAGAATCAGTGAATTCAAAGCTGGTGCAACAGAAATAACCCAATATGAAGAGCTGACAATAAAGATAAATGAGTTTTAGAGAACATGGAACACATCAAGCATGCCAACATACAGAACAGTCCCAGGAGAGAAGGCAAGGGCAGAAAAATTCTTGAAGAAATAATGGACAAAACTTCCCAAACTGGAAGAAGAGTTTTAATTTATGCATCCATGACTCTCAATGAAATGCAAATAAGATGTATATAAAGAGATTCATACCTGGATACATGGTAATAAACTTGTGGAAAACCAAGGACAGAAAATCCCAACTACAGGAGGAGAAAAACAGGTCACCCCATACAGCAGAGGTTCAATACAATTCTTGGCTGACTTCCCATCAGAAACAATAAAGGTTAGAAGGCAGGGGAATGACAAAATCAAAATGCTGGAAAAAAATTTAAAACGCTGTTAACCAAAAGTTCTATATCCACAAAAACTATCCTTCAATAAATGGAAGCAAAATTCATAAAGATTGAGAGAATCTGTTGCTAGTAGACCCCCTTGTAAGAAATACTTAGGACAGTCCTTTAGGCTAAAAGGAACTGATGCTAGATGGTGACTCGAATTCACTGAGTAAAATGCAGAACATTAGACTGTGTTAATATAAAGCACTCTACCAGCATATTATTTTCTTATTTCCCAACTAAGTTCTTTAAAAGATATCTTATATAAAGCAATACTCATAAGACTATTTTATTGGGCTTATTACTTAAATACACGCTACTATGTTACTAAATAGTTACTATATGTTACATGATGATATTAATGCCAAAAGGGAAGGTAATGAAGGCATTCTGTACCTTTTACTAGAATTAAGTTTGTGTTAATCTGAAGATCATTAAAAAAAGGCATCTTATGATCCCTAGAACCACTAAGAAAATAAATTTTACAATACAGTTTAAAAATCAATAGGGGAATTAAAATATTTACTTACGACAAAAGAAGGCAGTCAAGGAGAAACAGAAACAAAAGACAGGAGGCACACAGAAAACAAACAGCAAAATGGGAAAGATGAACTATATTGAATCTAATCTTATTATTATATTTTATGTGAATGGTCTAAAACTAACCAGCAATTATCAGTCTTGATTGATCAAAGCCAGACGACATACACGCTATCTACAAGAGACACACTGTAGATTCAAGGATATAACTAAGCTGAAAGAGAAAGTGTAGAAACAGATATGAATACAAACAGCAACGAGAGAGCTAGAGTAACATCAGGAAAAACAGACTCCATAACAGAAACTACCTCTATCTAATCTAATAAAAGAGTAATATGCAAATTGACCCCCACTCTGAGACACCCAAGCCACGTCCACCAGCCAAGCCACGCCCACCAGCCAATCAGAGCAGCTGTATGCAAATTAACCCAGCCAAGATGGCGGCTGGCAGCCACAGAGCTGGAATAAGCAGGAGGCTTCCATTAGGCTGGATGGGCCTCTGCTCAAAGAACAATGTTTCAATTATAGAAGATAAATAAATCCCAGAAACCTGATTCTAGCCAGCCTCACTGGGACATTGGGTCAATGGGAGCTGTGGGCAGCCTGGGCTGGAATAAGCAGGAGGCTTGCCCCAGCGATGGAGGAAGCTAAGGTTCCTGTCTGCCTAGGCCAGCTGTGGCCTTCACTCACAGCAACAGAGTTTCAATTACAGAAAATAAACCTCAGTTACCTGCTTCCCACCTTGGGCTCAAGGAAGCACTGGGAGCCTGGATTGTCAGGGGCAACCTGACCTGGGCTCCAGTTAAAGCAACCAAGTTTCAACTTTAGAAGTTAAATAAATCCCAGCCAGCCTCGCTGCAAACAGCCATCAGCCCCTCACCCAGGCTGGCCAGGCACACCAGCAGGTGGACATCCCCCGAAGGGTCCCAGACTACGAGAGGGCACAGGCCAGGCTGAGGGACTCCCTGAGTGCACAAATTTTTGTGCACCGGGCCCCTAGTATATCTACTCTAATAAAAGCGTAATATTGAAATTGACCATTTCTATGGGACGCCTAAGCCACACCCACCATCCAATCAGAGTGGCTGTATGCAAATTAAATCAGCCAAGATGGAGGCCAGCAGAGGCAGGTGCAGTGCAGGTGGCACGGTGAGTGGGACGTGCAGGGCAGGTAACGGGCCGGGGTGTGTGGGGTGGGCGGGACACGATGGGCAGGTGGCAGGCCGCAGGTTGTGGGGGTACAGGCTGGGCTGAGGGCCCCCCCAAGTGCACAATATATTGTGCATCGGGCTCCTAGTATATTTATAAAAGCCTAAGCAACCGAACGACAGAAGGACCAACCAGTTGCTAGGATGTGCACTGACCACCAGGGGGCAGATGCTCAATGCCAGAGCTGCCCCCTGGTAGTCACTGCATTCCCACAGTGGGAGCACAGTTACTGAAGCTGGCTGAGCGAGTACAGCTGCAGAGGCGCAAGCCTCTCCCACCTCCCAGGCAGCACTACCGAGCAGCGGCTGTAGCAGGCACAGTGGGGCATTAATAAGCAGGAGTGGTGCTCAGCCCCAGCTCAGGCTCCTCCCCAGCCATCTGCTGCTTCATGCACTACTATATCCCTCAGGGGACAATGGACTGTTGGTTTTGGCCCAATCCTCGAAACCAGCAGTCCGATGTCCTCTGAGGGGTCCCAGATTGCGAGAGGGCACAGGCCAGGCTGAAGGACCCCAGGAGTGCACGAATTCATGCAATGGGCCTCTAGTTACTAGATAAAAAGTGAGATGTTTTAAATAAAAGGGTCACTACACTGGGAGGATTTAGCAATAATAAATATATATTCCTAACAACAGAGCAAGAACTGACAGAAAATATTAGTTGGAGATTTCAACAAGTGACAGAACAACAGGGAAGAACAGTATTAAGGATATAAAATACTAGCAACAAACTCAACCAGACATTTATGGAACACTTTACCCAGTGTACACAGGCTACACATTCTCTTCAAGCTGAGGTAGAGCATTTCCCAAGACAGATCATGCTTTGCCTCAAATGCTTATATTAGAAGAGTGGCTTAAAATCAGTAATTTAAGCTTTTCTGTAAGATGATAGAAAAAGGGTAAATTAAACCCAAAATAAGTAGAGTACAGGAAGTAAGAGCAGAATGCAATGAAATAGAGAGTAAACAGAAAATTAACAAAGTCAAAAGATGTCTGCCTAGTGATTAATAAGATTAATAATATTAAAATGATTAATACTAGAGTTAAGAAAAAAAGATAGAAAACACAAATTATCAGAATCAGGAGGAGGAGGGTTACCACTGGTTATCCTACAGCTATCAATAATAAAGTAATAGAAACAATACACACAACTTTATGCTAATAAATTCATTAACTTCAATGAAATAGACAAATGCCTTGAAAACCTCAATCTATCAGAATGGATGCCAGATAAAATAGAAAATCTGTATCTATTTTAAAAACTGAATTATAAAATGTTCCTGCAAAGAAAACCCTGGCTATGTATATTGGTATATCCTTTCAATCATTTAATGAAGAGATAATATTGATCTTATACAAATTATTTTAGAAATGGAGGTGGTGGTAACAATTCTCAACTCAATTCATGAAACCAGCATTACTGATACTCAAAGCAGGCAAGAAAAGAAAACCACAGATCAATGCCCTTCATGAGCACAGACTGAATGAAGGTCTTTAAAATATGAGCAAATCGCTCCGCCCAGTGCAGCTCAGTTGGTTGAGAATCCTCCAATGCACTAAAGGTCCCTGGTTTGATTCCCGTTCACAGCACATGCTTAGGTTGGGGGTTGGTTCCCTGGTGGTTAAGGCGCATATATATGGTAGGCAATGAATTGATGTTTCTCTCTCCCTATCTATCTATCTATCAATCTATCTATCTATCTATCTATCTATCTATCTATCTATTTCTCATTCCCTCCCTTCCTCTCCCATGCTCTCTCCAAAAATAATCAATGAAAATATAAAAAAATCTGAACAAATCAAATTCATCAATATGCAGGGTGCTCCCCCAAAATGTATACACACTAACAGCTGATAGCTCAATTATAAAAATGAAATGGTAAACATAATTATTCAAAGTGTATGCACACAATTTTTGGGGACATCTACTCTAATAATCTACTCTAATAAAAGAGTAATATGCAAATTAACCATCACTCTGAGACACCTAAGCCACGCCCACCAGCCAATCAGCCATGCCCACCAGCCAATCAGAGAGACTGTATACAAATTAACCCAGCCAAGATGGCGGCCGGCAGCCACAGAGCTGTAATAAGCAGGAGGCTTGCCCTGGCAATGCAGGAAGCTAAGGTTCCTGTCTGCCTAGGCCAGCTGTGGCAACAAAGTTTCCACAACAAAATTTCAATTATAGAAGATAAATAAACCCCAGAGACCTGCTTCCAGTCTTGGGCTCAAGGAAGCGCTGGGAGCCTGGGTTGTCAGGGGCAACCCAACCAGGGCTCCGGTTAAAGCAACAAAGTTTCAACTTTAGAAGTTAAATGAATTCCAGATACCAGTTTCCAGCCAGCCTCGCTGCAAACAGCCATCAGCCCCTCATCCAGGCTGGCCAGGTACCCCAGTAGGGACCCGAACCCTGAAGGGACTATGATCTGGTGTCCTGAAGCATCCTGCAAATTACTGGAATGATAGTAGACATGTGTGAAAATATTTATTTATTTTTATCTGTTTCTCAGATGTATGCACACAAATGCCTGATTTTTAAGTGAAAGGGATTATTTCATCTTTGCTTTTAAAGTAATTTCCTGATGTAAGCTATTGTGATAGTCATCTAATCTAATAAAATA
>PVJC01041268.1:0-15426 GCA_004026665.1 Murina feae | reverse complement strand
CTATCAAGTGAATATAACAAGTCAATAGAAATATCTGATGAACAGAATAAACTGGTGAATAGAATAGAAGTAAGGGCATAGAAAGGGAATGGATTGACAATTCTCAGGGGGAAGGGGGCATGAGAGGTATGGGAAGAGACTGGACAAAAATCTTACATCTATGGATGAAGACTGTGGTGGGGGTAAGGGCACGGGGTGGGGGGAAACCAGGTGGAGGGGAGCTAAAGGGTAAAAAAAAAGGAACATCTGTAATAATCTGAACAATAAAGATTTAATTATAAAAAATATGCTGGAGGAAAAGGAGAATATACACAGAAATGTTATTCTTACTGTGCTGTGAATACGCATTTGGCCACGAGAATCTTGAATGGCTTGAATCTTACAGAATGTCAGGCTCCCTAACTTTCTTCTCTTTTCACAAGGCCCTTTATGTCAGATTTTGGATGTGCAGTTACTCTACAGCTCCACAGCATGTTGCAAAGTAAGCCAGTCTTAGTTTTATTATTTCAGGAGGTTAGTAGACATAGTGGGCAGGATGTGGCAGGTAACTAAGTGCTGCCAGTGGAAGAGCTGAACAGAAGCTTAGTTTCGTGAAATTGGCAGACTAGTCATGGAGGGCAGCTCATTGATGCTTCTGGGAATTTTTGAGTAAAACTGAACTCCAAGGTTTCCTTGAATTTCTAGCCAGATCTGCCGTAACTGTAAGAAGCTGTAGGAAATTTAAGTGTCTTTGGCAAAAGTGCCTCAAAAGTCAAGTGCTTACATCTTCCAGGATTTGTACATGTGAATGAAATTATAGCCAGATATAAAAATGTCAAACACAAGCTTTTTACACCAAGGGGATTCTAAGTGTGAAATGTCTCCACACTTCTGTTTTCCTTTTAAGCTGAGCCCCTAAAAACTTTTCCACCATCAAGGCAACCATTTTCATTAACAACAGAATTAAAGATGTGGGCTATTTTGCTATTTATTTACTTATTTGTTTATTTACATCCTGTGCTTTTTATTAAGAATTTGACATTTAACAATGAAGAGTGCTTTACTGGGAATTTAGGTAATAGAGGGAAAGGTAGCAGAAACGGGCTCAGTCTCACAAATACAGATGCAGGAACATCAGCAGAATGGCTCACAGGATGCTGTGTGCAGATGATGTTTCATTGAGTTGTATACTTAAAACCTGTATGGGAAAATGGCGGCTGGCAGGAAGGAGGTGAGGGATAGGGAGTGAGTGAGTGAATGGATGAAAAGAAAGTGTGTGGAGGTGTATGGTGTGTGTGTGAGCAAGTGAGGGATAGTTAAATCCGGCAGGAGCAGCAGGCAGACCAGACTCTCTGAGACAGGGAGAGACTGCCTCCGCTGCGAACACTCCCCGGACTGCGGACTGCAGGACTCAGGCAGGGAGCCCACACCATCTTGAAGGGGAGATCGGCCTCTTCTAAGAATTCATCAGCACCACCACCCAGACAGGCCTGGGACACTGCCTGCACAACCCAGAGCCACTCTAGCAAAAAACCCCGGGATCTCCACCGCCAACGGAGCAAGGTGCCTGCAGCAAGCAGTAAGTGCAGCCTCCTCCTCCCCAGTGGCAAACCTCTGACCTTGCATTCGCATGTCTCCAGCTCCCAGCCCCTCACATTGGCATGTAGCAGATCACAGAGCGCCTGGCATGTGCGTGCAGCCCAACCAATTTCACTGGGAAGCTCTGAGGGACACAACTAGCCACCAAACTAGCGCATAGCTGCACCCAGGTGGCCCCGGCATGGGCAGCCCAACAGACTTCTCAGGGAAACATCTGGGGGACCCAGCTTGACACCGCACTAGCGCATAGCTGTGCCCAGGTGGCCCAGGCACAGGCGGCCCGAAAGACTTCTCGGGGAAGCCTCTGGGGGACCCAGCGCAGCACAGTCACCCTTATCTGTGCACAGGTGTGTGGCTCCACAGACTTCTCTTGAGAGACACTGAGAGCCCCAGCTGGATGTGATTTTCTGTCTACCTCACAACTACAGAACTTTGGACACCATAGTCATGCATTTCCAGAATTCAGGCCTCCTGAGCACCAACACCCCAACAGATGGTTCCTGGATGCCACTGTGAGTCCCCACTGGGCATGCGTGATTTCAATCAGGGCACAAGACAGCAAAAATTGGGACAACCCCTCCACGGCTACTGACTTCTAGACACCTCAGTTGTGCCATACCAGCTCGAAGACCTACATCAAGAGAACCCAAATAGCTCAAGTAGGGAGCTACACTAGACTGCCAAACTCAGAAGACCTGAGAGGTCACACAAGTAGCACCAACCCCAAAAGAAATGGGGTAGCAAAGCAATGGGAGCTACAATTAAAACATTACAGCAAAACATGGAAAGGCAATCCACAAAGGAAAGAAAAAGAGGAATAACCAGAAATGGAGTTAAATGAAATAGAGGCTACTAACTTATCAGAGAAAGAATTCAGAGTAATGGTTATAAGGATGCTCAAACGGCTGGAAGACAAATACAGACAACTCAATGGGAATTATAAGGAGCTGAATGAGAATGTCACCAATATGAAAAGGAACCAAGAGGAAATGAAGAACGACATAGCTGCAATAAAGAACACAATGGAATGATAAAACAGTAGACTGGAAGAGGCTGAGGACTGCATCAGCGAATTAGAAGACAAGGGAGGAAAAAACACACAAACACAGGAGCAAATGGAAAAAAAACTTAAAAAGCAAGAGGAGAGCCTACGGGAGCTGTGGAACAACACAAAATGAAACAACATTTGCCTAATAGGGGTACCTGAAGGAGAGGAGGAGAAGCAAGGAATAGAAAACCTGTTTGAAGAAATAATGACAGAAAACTTCCCTGATATTGGCAAAGAAAAAATTACACAAGACCAAGAAGCAAACAGAGAGCCAAACAAGATGAACCCTAAAAGGCCAACACCAAGACACATCATAATTAAATTGGCAAAAACCAACAACAAAGTAAGAATCTTAAAGGCTGCCAGAGAGAAACAGAAAATTACCTACAAGGGATCTCCTATTAGAATATCAGCTGACTTCTCAACAGAAACACACCTGGCAAGAGGGAAATAGAATGAAATATACAAAGTGATGCAAACCAAGGGAATGAATCCAAGAATACTATACCCAGCAAGGCTACCTTTCAAAATTGAAAGTGGAATCAGAAGCTTCACAGACAAAAAAAGGCTAAGAGAGTTTATTACTACCAAGCCAGTAATGCAAGAAATGCTAAAAGGACTTCTGTAAAAAGAAGAAACAAAAAGACTAGAAGAAACTCAAACATCAAGGATAAAAATGACCACAAACAAATACTTTTCAATAATAACGTTAAATGTAAATGGACTGAATGCTCCAATCAAAAGAAACAGGGCAACTCAATAGATAAGAAAACAGGACACATCTATCTGCTGTCTGCAAGAGACCCACCTCGCAAAAAAGGATTCACACAGACTGAGAGTGAAGGGATGAAAAAAAATTTTTCAGGCAAATGGAAATGAGAAAAAAGCTGGGGTTGCAATACTTATATCTGACAAAATAGACCTCAAAGTAAAGGCCATAAAAAAAGATAAGGAAGGCCACTACATAGTACTAAAGGGAATAATTCAGCAAGAAGATATAACTCTGGTAAACATATATGTACCCAATACAGGAGCACCCAAATACATAAAACAACTTCTGGAAGACATCATGGGAGATATTGATAGCAATACAGTCATAGTAGGGGACTTTAATACCCCACTGAAACCACTGGATAAATCCTCTAAACAAAAAATCATCAAAGAAACAGCAATCCTAAATGACTAACTACATCAGATGGACTTAGTTGACATCTTCAGAGTATTTCACCCCAAAGCTAAAGAATATACATTTTTCCAGTGCACATGGGACATTTTCAAAAATAGATCATATGTTAGGACACATCCAAAATCTCTTTAAATTCAAGAGAATAGAAATCATAACAAGCATCTTCTCAGATCATAATGGCATAAAACTAGAGATCAACTACAATAAAAATACTGAAAAAAATCTAACACTTGGAGGCTAAATAGCATGTTATTAAACAATGAGTGAGTTACCAGAGAGATCAAAGAAGAAATAAAAAGCATCCTGGAAACAAATAACAATGAAAACACAACAATCCAAAATCTATGGGACACAATGAAAGCAGTCCTGAGAAGGAAGTTCATAGCTTTACATGCCTACCTTAAAAAAACAACAAGAGAAACTGATAATAAATGACCTACCTCTACACCTCAAAGAGTTAGAAAGAGAGCAACAAGAAAAGCCCACAGTATCCAGAAGGAAGGAAATAATAAAAATCAGAGCATAAATAAATGACATAGAGACCAAAAAAAACAATACAAAGGATCTACAAAACCAAGAGCTGGTTCTTTGAAAGAATTAACCAGATTGATGAAGCCCTCGCCAGACTCACCAAGAAACAGAGAGGACCTAAATAAACAAAATCAGATATGAAAGAGGTGAAATAACAACTGACCCTACTGATAAACAAAGGATTGTCAAAAAATACTACGAACAACTCTACTCCAAGAAATTGGACAACCTCAATGAAATGGGCACATTCCTAGAAAAATACAAGCTTCCAAAACTCAATCAGGAAGAATCAAAAAACCTGAATAGGCCAATAACTACTGAAGAATTTGATACAGTCATCCAAAAGCTTCCAGAAAACAAAAGTCCTGGACCAGATGGCTTCACAGGAGAGTTTTACCGAACATTCAAAGAAGAACTAAAGCCAATCCTTCTCAGACTATGCCAAAAAATTCAAGACGAAGGCACACTTCCAAGCTTTTTCTATGAAGCCAGCATTACCCTAATAACAAAACCAGATAAAGACATCACAAAGAAAGAGAATTACAGGCCAATATCCCTGATAAACATAGATGCTAAAATCCTCAACAAAACCCTAGCAAACCAGATCCAGCACTACATTGGAAAGATCATACACCATGACCAAGTGGGATTTATTCCAGGAATGCAAGTCTGGTACAATATCCACAAATCAATAAATGTGATACATCACATCAACAAATTGAAAGACAAAAACCACATAATCATATCGATTGATGCAGAAAAGGCATTTGATAAATTCCAACACCCTTTCCTGATAAAAACTATCAGCAAAGTGGGAATAGAGGGATCATACCTCAACATAATAAAAGCCTTATATGACAAACCCACAGCCAACATCATACTCAATGGGCAAAATCTAAAACCAATTCCCTTAAGAACAGGGACAAAACAGGGATGCCCACTTTCACCACTCCTGTTCAACATAGTACTGGAAGTGCTAGCCAACGCTATCAAGCAAGAAGAAGAAATAAAAGGCATCCAAATTGGAAAAGAAGAAGTGAAGTTGTTATTATTTGCAGATGACATGATACTGTACTTAGAAAACCCTAAAGACTCCAGCAAAAAATTATTCGACCTAATATATGAATATGGTAATGTAGCAGGATACAAAATTAACACCAAGAAATCTATGGCATTTCTATATGCCAATAGTGAACTTACAGAAAGAGATATTTAAAAAGCAATCCCATTCACCATTGCACCAAAAAAATTAAGATACCTAGGAATAAGTTTAACCAAGGACGCAAAAGACCTATACTCAGAAAACTACAGTACAGTGAGAAAAGAGATAGAGGAAGACATAAACAGAAGGAAGAACATCCCGTGTTCATGGATTCGTAGAATCAACATCATCAAAATGTCCATACTACCCAAAGCAATCTATAGATTCAATGCACTCCCCATTAAAATACCAACAACATATTTCACAGACCTAGAAAGAACTCTTCAAAAATTTATCTGGAATTAAAAAAAGCCCCGAATAGCTGTAGCAATCCTGCGAAAGAAGAACAAAATAGGAGGGATCTCAATTCCAGATATCAAGCTGTACTACAAAGCCACTGTCCTCAGAATTGCCTGGTACTGGCACAAGAACAGACATATAGACCAATGGAATAGAATAGAGAACCCAGAAATTGACTTGAACCACTACGCTCAATTAATATTTGACAAAGGAGGACAGACCATACAATGGATTCAAAACAGTCTCTTCAATAAATGGTGCTGGGAAATTTGGTCAGACACATGCAAAAAAAATGAAACTAGACCACCAACTTACACCATACACAAAAATAAACTCAAAATGGATAAAGAACTTAAACGTAAGAAAGGAAACCATAAAAATACTAGAGGATTCCATAGGCAGCAAAATCTCAGACATAAGCCAAAAGAACTTCTTCACTGACACACCTCCTAGAGCAATGGAAGCTAAAGGGAAAATAAACAAAAGGGACTATATCAAAATAAAAAGCTTCTGCACAGCAAAAGAAACCATCAACAAAACAACAAGAAAACCCACTGAATGGGACAATATATTTGCCAATGATATCTCTGTTAAAGGTTTAATCTCTAACATTTACAGGAAACTCATAGAACTTAACAAAAGGAAGATAAACAACCCAATCAAAAAATGAGCAATGGACCTAAATAGACACTTTTCAAAAGAGGACACAAATAAGGCTGAAAGACATATGAAAACATGCTCAAAGTCACTTATCATCTGAGAGATGCAAATCAAAAAAACAATGAGATACCATCTCACACCTGTCAGAATGGCTATTATCAATAAATCAAACAACAAGTGCTGGAGAGGATGCGGAGAAAAAGGAACCCTCATTCACTGCTGGTGGAAATGCAGACTAGTGCAACCACTATGGAGAACAGTATGGAGTTTCCTCAAAAAAACTAAAAATGCAAATGCCATTTGACCCAGAAATCCCACTTCTAGGAATATATCCCAAAAAACCAGAAACACCAATCAGAAAGGATATATGCATCCCTATGTTCATAGCAGCACAATTTACCATAGCTAAGATTTGGAATCAGCCTAAATGTCCATCAGCAGATGAGTGGATTAAAAAACTGTGGTACATCTACACAATGGAGTACTATGCTGCTATGAAAAGGAAGGAGTGCTTATCATTTGCAGCAGCATGGATGGAAATGGAGAGCATAATGCTAAGTGAAATAAGCCAGTCAATGAAAGAAAAATACCACATGTCCTCACTCATCTATGGATAATAATGACCATTGTAAACTGGTGAACAAAAATAGATCCAGAGGCAAAACAGCATCAAACAATCTGTCAAATTAAAGCAACAAGGATGGGGAGGCTTGGGGGGCAGGGGTAATAAATCAACCAAATGACTTTTATGCATGCATATAAGCATAACCAATGGACACAAATCACTGGGGGGTATGGGAGGCTGGGGGAAGGGCAGGGGGAAAAAAGAGATATTTGTACTAATCTTTGTAATACATTATGTAATTAAAAAATATATTAAATTTAAAAAAACCTGTAGGTTTTGTGAACCAATGTCACCCCAAAAAGTCAGCCTGTAATAATAAAAGCCTAATATGCTAATTAGACCAGACATCCTTCCTTCCAGACAAAGCCACAGGGTGAAGGGGCTGAGGCAGAGGCAGCCGCCATGGCGGACGGAGCCAAGGGCCTTGCAGGAATTCATGTATTGAGCCTCTAGTTAAGAAATAAAAAAAGTCAATGTGGTTTTCAAGATGGCTATGGAATCAGTGGATCTTTCTTCCACCTCCTCCAAGGGCCAGGCTGGAAATAAAATTAATTGGGGAACATGCGTGTGGATTTACCAACTGAGGACAAGCTGAAGAGACATTAAAAAGGAAAGGAAAGAACCCCTGGAGATGGGCAGGAAGGTTAGTAGTGGGGGGGCAGGCCCTGCATCCACAGCGCAGCCAGGAGTGAGGAGGATGCCTTGGCTGCAGGGATTTCCCTAAGAGGAGAAAAGCCTGGACTCCAAGCTGGGCTCCCCAGCCTGGAGATCCTGAGCCAAATACAGCAGCCCACTTACCAACCAACTGTGAAGGGCAGTGGAGCTAGGTTGGAACTAACACTATTTAAAAAACCCCCCAAAAACAAGAAAACCTAGAGCACAGGGATTCTGTTTGCAGCCACTCCATCTGAGGCTGCAGGGGAGGTAGGCCACGGCAGAGTGGAGTGGCCTGAGGAGAGGCTGGGGTGGGAAGTAGGGGGTTTGGGGGGTGGGAAGAAGGGGAGGATGAGAAGTAGGGGTGAGGGGAAATGTAGGAGAGTAGCAGTCAGGAGACAAAGATCAGATGTCCCCACCCCATACTGCAGCACCATTTTTCCTGAGGCTCAAGTCCCTCACAGCAGCAAGAGCTTGGAGAATGGTGAACATACTGCCCTCAGGGATAGACCCGGCCCCACCCACAGGAATCCTGCTCACCTGCCCTGCATCTCACCCCTGATGAACAGAGGCTAAGCCTAGGGTTTGAACAGTATCAGGGGCCTCAGTGACTGGCTTTGGGGTGGGGCCTTTTCCCTACTGTTCCAGGAACCTGACTAGTGCTGCCCTCACAGGGAGAGCGGATGGAAACTCCTGGGTTCTAGCAGATCACTGGGCTGCATGCAAGGATCACAGCCTTGCTGAGGTCAGGGTAACATTCCAGGACAGTCTCAGATGAGTGGCTCTGGGACGGGGGACACACCCAACATCTTCCCTGAAAACAGAATGGCACTCCTCTCACAGGAAACTCAGAAGTCTCATATCCCAATTCCATCAAAAGCCCTTTCAGAAATAGCCTATTCAGTGACCAAACCTGACAGCTGGCAGGGAAAGATGGTTGGAGACAGAGCCTGAGGGGTCTTGGGGTATTTGCTGACCATCCCTGGGCACTCTGCTGCTAACAAGCTGGCCCTGGTGTGCAGCTTGGCACCTCCTGCCTGCAGCCATCCCTGTGGAGGTAACCACTAACGGTGGACCACTTGAAGCTGGTTGCTGAGACAAACATAGACAGCTTCTGGCAGTGGCTAGCACCAGGACACCTCCTGGAGGCCCAGAATGGCATACAACACAATCAGCCTCCTTCACCACAAGAACAGGATCCAAAGTGAGGTCCCAAAGGCACAGCTGAGATGAACTCCACTTCACTTTTTAAGTCTTTCTTTTGTATTATTTTCTATTTTATTGCTTTATTATTTTTGTCTTTTTTCTTATATATCTCTTATTTTTCTCTTTCCTTTCCATACTTTTATGTTTTTCTTCTTTTTTTCTTATTATTTCTCTTCTTTATTTTGTGTTTGTTATCCTTTGTCTTTCTCCTCTTTTTTCTTTCCAAAACTTGTTCTTTCCTTTTTTCTTTTATACCATATTATTTTTCCTATTTTTATTTTTATTTTCTCTTCTTTATTTTCTTTCATATTCCTCCCTCATATTTTTCTTCTCATATTTTTCTTTTATTTTACTTGTTCTCTTTTTTAATTCCTTCTTCTTTTTGTTTTGTGTGTTTTTTTGTACTATTGTTGAAGGAGTCTATTGTATTTTTGTTTTGTTTCTTGTTTTATTTTGTTTTGTCTGTCAGCACTTGCACAACAACTCACACTACTTGGTAGGGGTTGAAGCTCACAATCAGTCAGCCAGAGGGGAGATCCCATGCCCAAACAGGAGAACAATAATCAAGATGCAATTATAACGGGAGAACCCAAATAACACACTCAAGAGACATTCCCAGAACATTCAGCTCAGGAGATCAGATGGATTTAATTGATATTTAGAGAACGTTTCATTCCAAAGCAACAAATTATACATAATTCTCAAGTGCACATGTGACATTCTCAAAGGTAGACCACATGATAGGACACAAAATAAGTCTCTACAAATTGAAAAAGATTGAGATCATATCAACCATCTTCTCAGATCACAATGGCATGAAACTATAAATCAACTATGATAAAGACATTCAAAAACTTTCAAACACACTGAGGCTAAATAACATTTTATTAAGCAATAAATGTGTTACCAATGAGACCAAGAAAGAAATTAAAAACTTCCTGGAAAAAAAAGTGAAAATAAACACACAACAACCCCAAATCTATGGGACACAATGAAAGCAGTCCTGAGGGGAGTTTTTGAGAGGCCTATCTCAAGAAACAAACCAAAAAAAAATCTCAAATACACAATCTAACCCTACAACTAAAAAGAAATAGAGATAGAAAAACAAGAAAAGCTTATAATGAGTAGAAGGAAGGAAATAATTAAGATCAGAGTAGAAATAAATGACAAAGATACTAAAAAAAATTACAAAAGATCAATGAAATCAAGAGCTGGTTCTTTGAAAAGATAAAAGGATTGAGGATGATGAGCTTTTAGCCAGACTCAAGAAACAAGAAGACCCAAATAAATGAAATCAGAAACAAAAGTTGTGAAGTAACAACTGACACCACAGAAATGCAAAGGATTGTAAGAAAATACTATGAACAACTACATGCCAACAAGCTGGACAATCTAGATGAAATGGACTAATTATCAGAAACATAGTCTTCCAAAACTAATTCATAAAGAATCAGAAAACCTAAGAAGGCAAATAACAACTAATTAAATAGAAATAGTAATAAAAATCCTCCCAGCACACAAAAGTCCTGGACTAGATGGCTTCACAAGTGAATTTTGCCAAACATTCAAAGAAGAATTAACATCTATCCATCTCAAACTATTCAAAAGTTGAAAAGAAGGAAAACCTTCCAAGCTGTTTCATGAAGCCAGCATTATCCTAGTTTCAAAACTAGATAAAGATACTATAAAGAAAGAGAATTATAGGCCAGTATCGCTGATGAACACAAGCGCTAAAATCTTCAACAAAATATTAGCAAATTAGATCCAACAATACATTAAAAAGATCATACACCATGAACAAGTGGGATTTATTCAGGGATGCAAGTTTGGTTCAATATTCACAAATCAATAAACATGATGTATAACAGAAGCAAAATAAAGGATAAAAATCACATGCTTACATCAGTAGTCACACAGAAAGCATTAGAAAAATTTCTGCACTCTTCTATGTTAAAAACTCTCAGTAAAGTGAGAATATAAGGATCATTCCACAACATAATAAAGGCTTTATATGACAAACCAACAGCCAACCATGCTTAATGGGCAAAAAAATTAAAGTGTTTTTATTAAGACCAGGGACAAGACAGGGAAGTTTGCTTTCACCACTCTTATTCAGCATAGTACTGGAAGACTTAGCCACAGTGATCAGACAGAAAGAGGATATAAAAGGCATCCAAATTGGAAAGGAGGAAGTAAAACTCAGCATTCACAGATGGCATGATATTGTATATAGAAAACCCTAAAGATTCCACCTAAAACAGTAGATTTAAGAAACGAATTCAGGAAAGTAGCAAGATACAAAATTAAGATTCCCAAATCAATAGAATTTTTATATATCAACTAGCCACCCAGTGCACAAATAAATTTGTGCACTTGGGGAGGGGTGGGGATCCCTCAGCCCGGCCTGTGCCCTCTCACACTCTGGGACCCCTTGGGAGATGTCCACCTGCTGGCATGCCTGGCCAGCCTGGGTGAGGGGCTGATAGCAGTTTGCAGGCAGGGCTGGCCAAGCTCAATACACACCCCGCTCATCCCACGGCCCACCACCCTCCCCGCCCACCCCGCCACCTGTGCCACACTGCCTCCGCTGCACTGCCTCTGTGGCTGCACTGCTAGCCTCCATCTTGCCTGAGTTAATTTGCATACAGCAGCTCTGATTGGCTGATTGGTGTGGCTTGGCTGGTGGGTGTGGCTTAGGCATCCCAGAGATATGGTTAATTTCAATATTACTTTTTAATTAGAGTAGATAATGAATTCTCAGAAACAGAAAATTTTTTAAAATCCCATTTACCATTACAACAATAATAATAATTAATAATAATAAGATACCTTGGAATAAACTTAATGAAGGATGTGAAAGAGCTGTACTTGGAAAATTAAAGAACATTGAAAAAGTACATAGATGAAGATACAAACAAGTGGAAAGCATATATAGTGTTCATGGATTGAAAAAACATCATTAAAATGTCCATAATACCGAAAGCAATCTACAAATTCAACACAATCCATATTAAAGTACCAATGGCATATTTCACAGATCTAGAACAAATACTCCAAAAATTTATATGGAACCAAAAGAGAGCCTGAATATCCTCATCCATCTTGAGAAATAAAAACAAAGTTGGAGGGAATCAAATACTGAATATCAAAGTATACTACAAAGCCACTATAATTAAAACAGCCATATAGGCCAATGGAACAAACAGAAACTCCAGAAATTGACCCAGCCATTTGGTCAATTAATATTTGACAAAGAAGGCAAGAGCATAAAATGGAGTAAAGATAGCCAGCAAGGGAGGGCAGTTTGGGGAGACCCAGGCCTGCAGGGGAGGGCAGTTGGGTGGGACCCAGGCCTTCAGGGGAGGGCAGTTGGGGGGGACCCAGGCCTGCAGGGGAGGACAGTTGGGGGGAATCATCCTGGAAGGGGGCAATCAGGCTGCACAGGAGCAGTTAAGCATTGATCAGGCTGGCAGGAGAGTGGTTAGGGGCAATCGGCAGGTGAGAGGTCGGGAGCCAGCAGTCCTGGATTTTGAAAGGGATGTCTAACTGCTCGTTTAAGTCCGATCCCACCGGGCCTAATTGGGCAGTCAGACATCCCTCAAGGAGCCCCAGATTGGAAAGGGTGCAGGTTGGGCTGAGGGACACCACTCCCACCCCCGACTCCCACTCTGTGCACAAATTTCATGCACAGGGCCTGTAGTTAAAACTATAATGAGGTATCACCTCACACCTGTAGGCATGGCTACCATCAATATATCAACAAGGGCTAGTAAGGATGTGGAAAAGGAACCCTAGTGCACTCACTGCTGGTGGCAATACAGACTGGTGCAGCCACTGTAGGAAACAGTACGAAATTTCCTCAAAAATTTAAAAATGGAACTGTCTTTGGACTCAGCAATCCCACTTCTTAGATTGTATCCTGAGAATTTTGAAACACCAATCAGGAAGAATATATGCACTCCTAGGTTCATAACAGAGTTGTTTATAAGAGCAAACATCTAGAAACAGCCCAAGTAGATGAGTGGATTAAAAAATATGTGGTACATTTACACAATGGAGCATGGAGGGGTCTGGAGAGTATTATGCTAAGCAAAACAAGCCAGCTAGCAAAAGACAAATATCATATGATCTCGCTTATATGTGGAATCTAATGAACAAAATAAACTGATGAACAAAATAGGTCCAGAAGCATGGATGCATGGAACAGACTGACAGATCTCAGTACTGAGACATTTATGCTTATATGCATAACCCATGGATGTAGACTACAGTGTGGGAAGGCCTGGGGTGGGGCAGGGGTTGGGTGAAGGGGAGCAAATGTGAGGTGGAAGTCGGGAGCATCTGTAATATTATCAACAATTTTTAAAAAGTCAATGTTATTTTTTAAAAATGGTCAAAAAACTGGCCTGGAATAAAAAGACATAACCCAATGAAAGTAGGACCCTTGATCTGTGTTTATAAAATATAGCCATAAAAAGTCTTTGGGGATGAGCCAGGAAGTTTAATGACCATGAAGCATGAGATGACACCAGGAGACTATGGTAGTGACCTTCAGTTTGATGCAGGCAGTGTTTGTGCAGGAGAGTGTCTCCTCATTGGCTGAGGGAAGCATCTGCCCCGCCCCCCTCATTTACTGTGAAGAAGTCCAGCCAGGGGGGAAAGGAGGGAGGAGCAGAGGGAGATGAAAGAAATAATGCTGAAAATGTCAGCTCATAAGATTTAAGGCATTAATGAGTCAAAGAGAGATGGTGGATTTTTCATGCTTACAATAGGGCAATAATGCCGGTCTGAACACTGGAAGGGCTGGGTTTGAGCGGGCTTGTGAGAATTTGTTCTGATCCTAGATATCAGAGTGAATCTCTGGGAATAACTGCTGGTTCTTTCTAGAAACAAAGATGACAGTGCAAATACAGAAGATGCCTCACAGCAGCAACCTGATGGTAGTGGTTTCTTCCCAGGTTGCCATGAGATCCACCACTTAAATTTCCTGGGATCCCAGTACGCATCTCTGCAGGTGCTAGAAACAGTATCTCAAAGTTAGGCAGAGGAGTTGACCCAACTGCAAACTGTGCTTCCCAGAGGAGCCCAGACGAAGGGGAATGAGCTGCATCCCCAGGCCTATTGGGAGGCCTGCCCTCGACCTTGTTTGCCTAGGAAAATGCCATTAACTCTTTCACAAGTTGGCTGACCAGGAAAAATCGGAAGCTCTTGGGCATGGTCGCTGGGAAAGCCAATTACGAACCAAAATGTAGAAGAGTATGTCCGCTGAGTTAACAATCTCCCTTCTAGCTCACTGTGAGGAAGCAGAGGGGCACACAAAGGAGCATGACAACGTGGTTCACCACATTTTTATGATTTAAAAAAAGCAAAATAGCAATGTTTATCTATAGGGGATGGGTTAAATAAATTTTGGTTAACAGAAATTTGTGTATATTAAATACAATGATATAGGTTAATTTTACTTAATTAATCATTAATATTAACATTAATATTCATAAATTCATATTGATAAGTGAAGAACACATGACAGTTCCAGGTCAGGAAAGTGTGTGTTTGTGTGTAACTATGCAACTGGAAAGCAAACCACCAAACTATTACCAGCAACTCCCTTGGGGTTACAGAGACGTGACTTGTTTTCTTGCTTATGTTTCACCATTTTATGGGGCATTTTATAAAGATCACATGTCATTTTTAATATTGAAAGCATTTTTACTCAGAAAAATTATTCTCTCTACAAACCCACACTATTCCCTAACTGCTTGCTAACATGAGAACATGAGCTCCTCCACTCAACGAAGGGGCTGTTGGCTGTGGCAGGAGAGAAGCACCATGAACCAGCTGGATGTGTGTCCAACTGGTCCCAGGGCTTGGAGCCAGGAGACGGGCAGAAGCTGCAACTTCAGTCATTACACGTCGGGTTTGTCGTCACAAAATGAGGGCAGTCATCATGCCTTCCTCCTGTCATGAGATGGGAGGAATACCCCACAGTGTTCTCACAGCTCCATTTTCCAAGCATTTCTTTGTCACTCTGCTTGAAGCAGGGCGTGGCCTCGTCCTTGATCTCATCAGCTGTTTTTTCCTTTAATATTGATACTAACATGATGAGGCAGCTTAACCGGTTTCACAGAACTCAGGCGATTACCATCTTTTCAGGTCATCCTTTGAGACTCTGAAATGGCAAAGCTGTCCCCACTCCCCTTGCAGAGCCCAGAGCCTTGTGGGGATGCACTTGGGAGGTGAAATGATTTATTAAAAAGCTTGTTTTATAGTCAGGATAGTAAAACTTTATGAGAGATTTTTTTAAAAAAGGTTTTCTTTATATGGAATCTATACAGATCTATAGAGAAAAGTAATTTTGCAAAAAAAAATAATTTCTGCTTCTTCATCTACTTGAATGAAAAGAAACCTGTGTGTTAGGTACCCAGGGCTAATTAGCT
>PVJC01041267.1:0-15434 GCA_004026665.1 Murina feae | reverse complement strand
ACATGTATAAAACCCTAGTTAAATAAATGGTATTGAAATAGTTTGATTTTAATGTAATCTCTTTTTGTGCAGATATCTATTCCATATTTTTTATTTTTTGAAATCACCACTTATCCCCCCTACACCCTCTTCCAATTGATCCCACCTCCCTCCCCCCAGCAGTCACCATACTGTTGTCCATGTCAATGAGTTATTTCTCTTTTTTTCTTTTTTGCTCCATCTCTCCACCCGACCCCAACCCCCAATTGTCAGCCTTCTCTCTATTTTTGAATCTGTTTCAATTTTAATTCTTAGTTCAGCTTGTTCATTAGATGCCACATATGAGTGAAATCATGCAGTGCTTGTTTTCTCTGATTGGCTTATGTCACTTAGCATAGTACTCTTCAGGTCCATCTATACTGTCACAAAGGGTACAATTTTTATCCTTTTTACTGATGAGGAGTATAAGTACTATTCCATTGTGTAAATGTACCACAGGTTTTTTATCCACTCACCTACCAAAAGGCACTTGGGCTGCTTCCCAATCTTGGCTATTGTAAACAATGCTGCAATGAACATAGCAGTGCATATATTCTTTTGAGTTAGTGTTTTAGAATTCTTTGGATATATTTCCAGAAGTGGAATTGCTGGGTCATAAGGCAGATCCACCTTTAATTTTTTGAGGAAACGCTGTACTACTTCCTACAGTAGCTGCACCAATCAGCATTCCCACCACAGTGGACTAGGGTTCCCTTTTCTTCACATCCTCATCAACACTTGCTGTTTGATGATTTATTGATGATAACCATTTTGACAGGTGTGAGGCGATATCTCATAGTGGTTTTAATTTGTATTTCTCTGATGATTATTGATGTTGAGCATCTTTTCTTTTCTTTTTTCTTTTTTAAAATATATTTATTGATTTTTTTTTACAGAGAGGAAGGGAGAGGGATAGAGAGTTAGAAACATCGATGAGAGAGAAACATCGATCAGCTGCCTCCTGCACACCCGCTACTGGGGATGTTCCCGCAACCAAGGTACATGCCCTTGACCGAAATCGAGCCGATTCTGCAGGCCGACGCTCTATCCACTGAGCCAAACAGATCAGGGCTTGAGCATCTTTTCATATGTCTATTGGCCATCTGTATGTCCTCTTGGATAAGTTACTACTCAGGTCCTTTGCCCATTTTTTAATTGGATTCTTTACTTTTGGTGTTGAGTTTTATTAGTTTTTATACATTTTTTATATTAAGCCTTTATCAGATGTATTAGAAATTATGTGCTCCCATTCAATGGGTTGTCTTTTCATTTTGTTGATGGTTTCCTTTGCTATGCAAAAACTTCTCAGTTTGATGTGGTCCCATTGAGGTTTTCCTTTTTTTCCCCTTGCCCAAGTAGATATATCAGGGAAAAAATATTGCTTTGAGAACTGTTTGATATTTTACTGCCTATATTTTCTTCTAGAATTTTTATGGTTTTGAGCTTAACATTTAAGTGTATAATCCATTCGAGTTTATCCTTATGTGTGGTGTAAGAAAATAGTCTAGTTTCCTATTTTTGCATGTATCTGTCCAATTTTCCTAATACTATTTATTAAATAGACTATATTTACTCCATTGCATTTTTTGTATCTGTTATCAAATATTAATTGACTATAAAGGCAAGGGCTTGTTTCTGGTGTCTATTCTGTTCCATTGCTCTATCTGTCTGTTTTTATGCCAGTACCATGCTGTTTAAATTACTGTGGCCTTGTAGTATAGTTTATTAAATTGCATGATTCCTGTAAACTTGCTCTTTTTTCTCAAAACTGCTATTGCTATGTGGGGTCTTTTGTATTTCTATATATATTTTGGGGTATTTGTTCTAGTTCTGTGAAATATATCATTGGAATCTTGGTAGGAATTGCATTTAATCTATAGAAGCTTTGGGTAGTATGGGCATTTTAATTATGCTAATTTTTTCTATCCATGTACACAGATATGTTTCCATTATTCATATCTTCTTCAATTTCTTTCTTCAGTGTATTATAATTTTCTCAGTACCTGCTTTTACATCCTTGATAAGTTTATTCCTATCTATTTTATTTTATTTTTGAAGCAATTGTAAGTGGGATTACTTTTTTGTTTTACTTTCTGATAGTTCATTATTTTTTTTAACAATGCAACTGATTTCTGGATATTTATTTTGTATCCTGGATATTTATTTTGTATCCTGCTGCTTAGCTTAATTCATTTATCAATCCCAGTAATTTTTGATAGAATCTTTAGGGTTCTCTATGTACAGTATCATGTTACCTGCAAACTTCTTCTTGTCTGATTGCTGTGGCTAGTATTTCCAGTACTATCCTATATAATAAAAGTCCAGTGACCATAATAGCAGAACAACCAGAATGATCGCTTGACCAGACACTATGAGGTGCACTGACCACCTCTTGGTCCCTTTCCCAGCCCGCAGGCTCTTACTGCTGATGGTAAATGGGAACCAAGGTGGGTGACGGGGTATATGGGTGGTACTAGGTCAAGGCCCCCACCCTGCCATTTGCCCACACACAGAGGGTGACCTGTGGCAGGGAGGGGGCTGGCAAGCGGGCAGCAATGGCTGACCTCTCGGTCCCTCCACCAGCCATCAGGCTCCCATTGTCGGATGGCGAATGGAGAACCAGGGTGGGTGGTGGTGATGGTGGGGGGGAGGGAATGGCAAGCAGGCAGAATGGAGGACCTCTTGGTCCCTCCCCCTTCCCGGCCTGCAGGCTTCCATCACTAGATGGTGAATAGGGAACCAGGGTGAGTGGTGGCAAGATGGCCCTGGTCACAGGCCAGGCCTAGGGACCGTAACCCATGCACAATTTCATGCACCAGGTCTCTAGTGTTCAATAATAGTGGTAAAAGCAGATATCCCTGTCTTGGTACCAGTATTAAGGGGAATGCTTACAGTTTTTGCTCATCAAGTATGGTGATGGCTGTGGAATTTGTCATATATGGCCTTTATTAAGTTGGGGTATATTTCCTCTATTCCCACTTTTCTGAGGGTATTTATCATAAATGGGTGCTGGATTTTATCAAATGCTATTTCTGCATCTATTGATATGATAATGTAGTTATAATTCCAGTTTGGTCTTGAGGGAGGTTAGTGTAGATTCCATTTATTCTGCCATCATCTTGGATCTCCTTAATGTAATATCATTTGAAGAAACATAGTTCCAGGGATGGGACAGAAAAAGAGCTGATGACCATCATTGTTCTTGATTAGCTTGGGTCTTAAATTACAAAGGTCCAGAGTGCTTCTGCCCATTTTCTACATTTTTACATACTTGTTTTGGTAAGTTATGGGACATTTAAATTGAAGTGTGTTTTATTTAACCATGCATTTCTATCAAAGGATTCAAGACCTGCACAAATATGGGGATAATTTGGGATGCTAGGGTAGCAGACAATTCTCCATGACTCTGACATTTGCATGTCTCACAGATAGAGGTGCTATCTGTTTTTGTTTTGTATTATCTATTCAAGAATCATGTATGATAAACATTATTTGAAAAATAGGGAGGGTATCTCTCTCCAGAGCAAAGGGCAGACATAGTTACTCTTTAGTGTAACAAAGTTAACGTATCTCACTGGGGAAAATGTTAGGCAGGCTTATTGCTCATTATAAAAGATTTGTGTTCTCTAAACTCTGGTTTTCTTTTCCTTGTGTACAGTTATTGCCTAGCTTTTTTTGTGATGCCATGTGAGAATTAAGGTGAGGGGAAGTGGAACAAGAAATACTGATGCTCTGACTCTGCAATGACTGTTAGTAATAAATTTTCCTTTGTTTCTGATCCAGAAATCTTGTGTCTTACATCAACATCCTTAAAAACGTGTCAGGCTAAAGTATGCACTTGCAATTAGAGTAAAATGCCAGGACCTTTACTGTTATTGACAGCTAGGTATTCGGGCTGGTAGGAATGCTGATTCCCTATTTGTTATAGTATCATTTTCATGAATATCAGATAACAGAAATATTTTATTTGGACAGATCAGTAAGCCTATGTTTCAGACCAGAGATTAATAAACTACCACCCCCCACACCCCTCCATAGGCCAAATCTGGCTTGGCACTTGTTTTTGTGAACACAGTTTTGTTTGAAAACAACCATGCACATCACTTACACATTGTTTATGTCTTCTTTTACACTACATCAGAATTGAGTAGCTGCAATCGTATGAACTGCAAAGGCTAAAATATTTACTATCTGGCTCTTTAGAGAAAACAATTGCTGGATTTTATTATATAGAAAAATAAGGCAACAAAAATTCAAGATACCATTAATTGATTTAGGAATATTTGGGGTAGAAAGATAAAATAGAAATTGCATGATAGAATGAGAAGGAGCTTGACAGTTACCCACAGACAAACTCACTGACTGTATGTACTACACTTCTGTAATGTATTTAACAAAATGCAAAACATAGTCACATAACCTAATTCTTCAAGACCCAGTTCAATTTCTAAGCCTATTTTGATTATATATTGGTAAATTTGTGTTTTTTCTCCTCAGAGCTCCCTTAACACTTTATCTTAAACATCTTCTATAACCAATTTTCTGTCTTATGTTATGTTTACATACACATGATTTCTCTTGTTAGACTATATATTTCTTAGGGAGAAATCCATATTAAAAATAGATTAACAAACTTACTTCCATGATCCAACTTTAGCGATAATGATCCACCTTTACGGACCTATACATTGACTTTAGCAAATCCTTTTATTTTTTTTTTAAAAGTAGGAATCATTAAAATGTTTTAATTTTCCTCCTGTAGTCTAAATAGCAAATTATGTCCTTAAACTGAAAAATTAATCATGTTTCAAAGTACTGTCTTTGTGGAAGATTTCCTTTCCCAATTATACTTCTAAAAGTCTAATTTCATTTTCTTAGTTGGTTTCAACTTAATAAAGGGTGAGGGTGACAGAATGCAATCATTTCTGTTGGCAGGGTAAAGCTCATACACACAGTGATTCTTTTTAAGAAGGTGATGTTAGAAAAGATACAACTCTGAGTTAGACATAACCAAATGTCAGAAATAGAAAAAGAGGGTGAGTCAATCCATTGCAACACATTTTATGTTACACAGTCATGGTAGCAGGACTCAAGTAGGTAGGAGTGGAGCTGCACAAGACTGTAGATCAACACACGGAAGCAAAGTCTTGGAGAAGGAAGATACACCCATATGTCAGAGGAGTTACTGAACTGAGTCTATAGGGAAGACATTTCATGGATAGATGGCTTAACACACTATACGAAATTTAGGATGAATACTAATAATTAATAATAATAATATTAGCAACATTATTGAGTATTTGTTAAGAGCCAGGTGCTTTGCTAAGCAATTTAAATGTATTTAATTGTCATAAAAACCTTCTAAAGCAAAGCTGGTTGTTACCCTCATTATACAAATGAGGACATCTTGGTTTAAATAATGCTTAAGGTCAAGCATCTAGTAAGTGACAAGTGAAGTTTAATTCAAGATAAAATCATCTCACTCCAGATCACTAACTTTTTAGTTATTGTAGTCCACTGCCTTCTTCCCAGGAGGCCAAGTGCTCCTATGAAGGAAAGCCTTACTGCTGGAAACCTCAGTAAGATGGAGTGTTGAAATAAAAGGGTTAAGATACACAGTTTTAGGTATGGTGATCCTTTGAAGCTCATTTGGACCTCTGAGACATGCCCCTTTATCGTTAGTCCAACCATCAGGGAGAGGTTATTACTGCTCCCTAAACAACTCCACTTGCTGAAAACAGCACCACATATACTAGTATTTACAGTTCAGATGTTCTTACTTCTACAGATTGATTTCTGTGCCATTCACACTGGCAGGAAGAGTATCTTTGTCCCAAGCCACACCATTAACATATTTAACACTTTTGCATAAGAACAGGCAAAACTTTATCTAAGTCTTTAAGGTGTGCTAATAATAATTTTTCAGGCAAATCTCATTATGTTTCAATGCTTTCAGAATAGTTCATCTCTAAAGTAATTATGACATATGCCAGCTGTTGGTCCAGAGCTCTAGGGTTTCAAACAAATGCTGGAATCTCTTCAGAGAAACCTGCAGCTTGCAGTATGACAAGAGGCATGGTGGAAGGATAGTCAGAAAATAGCGCCCACCCTAGTTTTACTGTTTAATTCTTAGTCTCTTAGATTGACTCTGACCTTAAGAAAGTGTAACTGAAAGAAAAGTAAAACTTTTATACTCAATAGGATAGGAAAGTAAAAAAAAAAACACAAAAAGTTGAGTGAGCAGAGAGAAACGCTTAAAGTAGAAATTGAAGAATATTGAGGAAGTGCACCTTTCATATAGAACATAAATTAGAGAGTTTAAGGTGGAGTGAAGTGTCAAATCTCATGTGTTTATGTGTTTGCCCAGACATTGAACTAAGAATAATCAGATACTAAGATAGTCTATATTGGATCACTGTGGGAACTCAGAACATATAGCTATAGGCTGAGACTGGATTATTTTATTCTTACAGCCAAAGGCCATCATCAGCTCCATGGAAAAGCACAAAGCTGAAGGAACAAGATGGCATGTGTTTCTTTGTATCATACATATAGCGACAAGATTTGTTTTTGGCTTTTCAGCCGATCCTCACCAGCCTTCAAATTCTAATGGAATGAAATTCTTTTAAAGGAAAGAGCAAAAGTAATATACATATTTTACAAGACTTCTAGCACTTTAGATATAAACAATATGGCATCAATGTGAAATAAGTGATTGTATTTATTTCTGACAATTCTAACTAAACTACCTGTCACTTAAAGTTCAGAATTATGTCTTACTATTTTTTGCACTCTCCCTTAAAAATACCTATTACAGTCATCTACTCTAATAAAAGAGCAATATGGAAATTTACTGTTTCTCTTGGGCGCCTAAGCCATGCCCACCAGCCAATCAGAACAGCTGTATGCAAATTAACCCAGCCAAGATGGAGGCCAACCACCATGGAACTAGATTAAACAGGAGGCTGCCATTGCACCAGGAGTAAACGATCTACCTAGGCCGGCTGGGCCTCTCTCTGCTCAAGGCAATATAGTTGCAACTATAGAAAGCACAGAGCTAAAACAAACAGGAGGCTTCCATTGCACCAGCGATGGAGTAAACTGTCTGCCTAGGCCTGCTGGACCTCTACTAAGGCAACATTGTTTCAATTATAGAAGCCACGGAGCTGACGCAAACAGGAGGCTTTGTTACCTGCCTAGGCCTCAGCTTAAAGCAACAGTGTTTCAATTATAGAAGATAAATAAACCCCAGAAACCTGATTCCAACCAGCCTTGTTGGGATGTTGGGTCAATGGGAGCTGTGGGCAGCCTGGAAGTCTGAAAACGGCCCTCAGCCCTGCACCCAGGCTGGCCAGGAACCCTAGTAGGGACCTGAACCCTGAAGGGACTGTGGGCAGCCTGATAAAAGCCCTCAGCCCCTCACCCAGGCTGCCTAGGCACCCCAGTAAGGACCCGAACCCTGAATGGACTGTGGACAGCCTGAAAATGGCCCTCAACCCATCACCCAGGCTGGCCACACCCTAATGGGGTGAGGGTCTACACTGGGGGGCGTGGCCAGCCTGCAAACAGCCATCAGTCCCTCATCCATGCTGGACAGGCATGCCAGCAGGTGGACATCCCCTGAGGGGTCCCAGACTGCAAGAGGGCACAGGCCAGGCTGAGGGACCGCCCGAGTGCACAAATTTTTGTGCACCGGGCTCATAGTTGGTATATAAGAGGACCTTATTAAATATTTAATGGGTCAGTATCATGATTTTTATAAGTTGTACAGATTGATGTAGCTATAATAATAAAAACTCATAAACTATATGCAATATACAATTTCTCCTGATTTTTTCTACATCTACTATTCCATATAATGACCACAAGACATACTCAGTTAACTGCATTCTATTATTTCCACATAATGCTATTACCCTATTAGGAAGTCAGTATGAGACCAATAAATGGATGTCAGCTCTGATCATGAAATTGGGCTGGTGCCATTTCTCTATTGGACTGGTGCCATTTCTCTATCAAAAACTAACTGTAGAGCCATAAATTGTGTTCCAAAGTTGGAAAATTCATTTTGTTAATCAAGCCATGCATACCCAAACTACATTTCACTTCCTCCTGAAATTGGCTCCCCCACGTGTTACATACTTTAAGGGTCCTGGAAATATGGGAGGAATACTTTATTAAGTATAGGATTGTTTAACCACTGTGCTATACCCCTGAAAGTAATATAAATAATATTGAATATAAACTATAATTCAAAAAATTTAAAAAGATTATTCTCAATTTACAAGAGTAAAATCTCTGAGTCATCTGGGGCATCTGCCTCTTCTTTGTCTTTCCATATCTATTCCATTCTAAATGTTGCAGAATTCACCAGCACTAAGTTTTTTTTAATCTACTACCTCCTTTTCATTTGTTCTGCCATTGTTCTGATTTAGATTATATTTAGTTCTATGTGAGCCATTGCAATATATTTTCAGTTGGCCTTCCTGAGTCCAGGTTCTGATCTCTCCCATAAAACTAAGAGTTCTGCCAGACACATTTATATACACTCATTGTCTAAAAACAGTTTAATGACTTCAGACGGCCTAGTAAATACAAATCTATTCTTCACATATTTTTAAGAAGGGTTCTCTAAAAATCAGCCTTACTTCTATCTGATAACAGGCCGGATGATTTTGCTCACCCATCACCTCTCAAAGTCCCATTTTCTTTTCTTTTCTTTTTTTAAGTATATTGTATTGACTTTTTACAGAGAGGAAGGGTGAGAGGTAGAGAGTTAGAAACATTGATGAGAGAGAAACATCAATCAGCCATCTCCTCCACACCCCGCACTGGGGATGTGCCTGCAACCAAGGTACATACCCTTGACTGGAATCAAACCTGGGACTTTTTAGTCCTCAGGCCAATGCTCTATCCACTGAGCCAAACCAGTCAGGGCTCAAAGTCCCATTTTCTTGATTTAAAAATGAAGGGGTTGCAAATGTTTCCTTTTTGGCTATGGTTGATTTTATACCTTAACTGTTCATAGGGTAACATATGTGTTGCACATTAAATAACTCAAATATCTTGCTATTCTAAGATCCTGATTTGCACTAGAGGGTTCCTAAACACGGACTTATGTGACCTTTGCTGTTGTTGTTTCACCAAAGAGCAAAACATGAATTTTATGTAGATGACACTGTATAATCTTTTTTTAAAAATATATTTTATTCATTTTTTACAGAGAGGAAGGGAGAGGGATAGAGTTAGAAACATTGATGAGAGAGAAACATCAATCAGCCGCCTCCTGCATACTCCCCACTGGGGATGTGCCCACAACCAAGGTACATGCCCTTGACCAGAATAGAACCTGGGACCCTTGAGTCCGCAGGCCGACACTCTATCCACTGAGCCAAACAGATCAGGGCGACACCGTACAATCTTAATGTTCACATAAAACCAAATATGTCCTTTGTAATTTTGATAAAAGCTGGGGATCCTCTCTACAGAGGAATTACACGCTGAATTTTGTAGGGTAGGTATATAAACTCTCTGAGTGTCTATGGAATTACCCTGCATTTTTTTGATTTGGCATCCTTTTTCATACTATTCTATGATCTACATTCTTTCGTCATATCCCAGGTATCATTGTGAGATCTAATTCAGATGTGATATTCTGCACTGTCTTCTTTAATTTCACTAACTGGATATGAATGACCCATTCTCTAACCCCACCCTGGCATTTTGGGTACTTTTCTCATAGTACATCTGACATTCTGCCTCATACTTAATTCTTTGTATTCCACTCTAATTCCCTCTACTATGGTGCCAGAACCTAGCAAGCAGGACTGTTATCTTATTCCCTCTGCTTCCTCCTGAACCCTTCAACCCACTGCCATCACCCTGATATAGAGTTTGAACATGAAAGATATTCAGTGAACATTTATTAAATCAATGAGTAAATGTCATTAGGGCATCGGTTTTAAAACACTAATCTAATTTTTCATTTACTTGTGTATTCATTTGGTCATTAATGAAAGTAACTTGCAAAATGTTTTAACAAGAAAAAACTGGAAATAAAAGGCGAAGGTGAGCCACCTGGTATTAGAACAGCTGTAGAATTTCATGGAATATTTCTGAGTCTAGATTTTGTTCAGATTCTGTGATAAAATTATGTTAGTCACCGTGACGCTAGGGTCTACTTTCACATCCATGAGTTCAATGTTACATTTGCAATGAAAAATGTTCAACCTTGGACTTCTTTTTTAACTTGGAGAAAATATAACCCATGTCCTAGTTCCTCAAGGAGATACTTTAAAGATGAGGAACCTCTTCATAGGACACTTTGTGAAAGTACCATTTGGTTAAGAAGGTAGTGGTTTGCTTCCTGATGACAGGGTAAATAATCCATTTTGTGTGTGCATTCCTGATATTTTTCATTTGTTTCTTGATCTGATAAAATGTCTTAATTAATTAATGTATTCATTATTACACTATTACAGATGCCCTCCTCCCCACCCCCCTTTACCCACCTAGACCCAGGCCACTCCTTCCCTCCCTCTGGTCTTCTGAGAAAGACAAATATTTGTCCCTACTTAACTGTTGACTAAAAAAGTCTATGTCCTTCCATTGAATATGCTTTGTATGTAGTCTAAACAAGACTAGAACAGTGGGTTGTATTTGGGTATAGGATGGTGACTCTTCTCTATGTCTATCATCTTGCAAGGCATCCAGTGAATAAATAATCACTAAGCAGGTTCTAGCTTCAGTAAAGAAATAACTCCGTCTCCTCAGGTCAGAACGGCAAGACTGAATTTCCTGGCAGAAAAGGAAGTGGCTTTCCATGCCTAGGAAGGCTGACACAACATGTTTTTTGTTTGTTTGTTTGTTTGTTTGTTTTAATTAGATGAGATTTTCTCAACAAAACTGTGTGCACAGTGCCTGTGGCTGTTAATACTTTCAACTTTCCACAATAGGCACTGACACACTTACACTACCTTTCTTTTGCAGGATTTAGTTATTAGGGCTCATAGAAGAATGAACATTTCAGGCCTTCTAACGGAGCTCTGTGCAGGAGAAGTTCATTACTGGAGGAAAGCTGAGCTTCAGTCAAGAGGGCAATGTTGTAGTGTGTTGTATTTGTTTATTTGTTTTTGTTTAAACCAAGCTGAGTCCTGGCTCTGAGGAGTGCAGGGAGACAAAGTGAGGACATGGGCAAGTTCTGAAAGGTGATGGCCTCTAAATTAAACCCACACGTCTGGAGCTGGCTTAATCACAAGTTTAAGAAACTGTAGCAGTTTTCTTTTGGTGAGAGGAGACTTCCTCTCCTCGCAAAAGGTTCACATCTTCCTACCTCCTCTTCCGGTCATGGCCCTGTGATAAGGGAAAAAAGAGTAAGGGCCCTTCACTCAAGCAGCCACACATTTGTTTATTCAAGCCATTCAGCCATTATGGCCCCAGCCAACAACTAATCATGACCAAGAAAGACAGTTCCAACTTATATTCTAGGGACTGGTGAGCTCCCTTGAGACAGGTTCAAAGATTAGAAGTCATCAGGGGCAGGAAGGGCAGGCAGCCTGTGCCAGATGCTCAGAATCCCTAGTTTTCTGGGACAGCGAGGTGCACTCTCCTACTCTGGTTGACATCTGTGACATTTTTACTTAGAAGAAAGGTTGCCTGGGTTTAAAGAGAAGGGGCGCCTGAACAAACTAACACTATAGATTAACAGGTGTCAAATTTTGCATAAGGCTATCCAGTATTTAGCTTTCTCGTTAAAGAATACGTAAATAGCCCGGCTGGTGTAGCTCAATGGTTGAGCATCGACCTATGAACCAAGAGGTTATGGTTCCATTCCTGGTCAGGACACTTTCCTAGGTTGTGGGCTTGGTCTCCAGTGTGTGGCTGCATCTCATCATTGATGTTACTAGCTCTCTCTCCCTTATTCTTGTAGAACAATAAAAATACTAAAAAAGAAGAAGTAAATAAACCAGAAATGTAAATAGTCATTTCCTTTTGACAATTAAAATTCTTTATTTTACAATAGGATGCTCACAATTGGAACTCATCATTATTAAAAATGTAAAGGCTGGAAGAAGGGTCAAATGTTTTTCCAAAACTGCCATAAAGGTGTATCTTAATGCTCTATGGACAAAAGTGGCCATCTGTTTTACAGGCTGATCCAAGAATTTCTCTGGCCCACCCTCATGGGCAGATAATACAAGATGAGTTTCCACGTATTGTCCTTAGATTAATGCTGGATATTGGCAAAGCGACCCACAGGAATGTACTTCAGATTGGGATAGTAATTATGTGTTTATACCTGTAAAACTATGTTCCATGATGGGGGTGAAGTAGTGGTTGTTACAACAGAAGAAAAATAAATGTGAGACGTTCTAGTTTCCCACCTTTGTGGGAGTAAAATTACCCCTTCCATCCCCAACAGAAGCACTCACAGACAGCTCTGTTGCCTGACTTCCAAGCCCTTTAAGGAACACATCATCTACCAGAAGAGGGGCCTGCTGCTACTATCTATGCATTTTGCCATCATTCACTTCCACATTTATGGTATCTCTGTGGAGGCCAAAATGAATGAACATAAGAGCCCATGAATGCAACACTGACACG
This sequence comes from Murina feae, assembly GCA_004026665.1. NCBI lineage: Eukaryota > Metazoa > Chordata > Mammalia > Chiroptera > Vespertilionidae > Murina > Murina feae. The sequence continues at coordinate 2,813 of PVJC01041267.1, read as the reverse complement.
ATCAAATGTCCTATCTCACCCGCTCCCCCTGGACCACTCGCTCTTTTGAGCAGCTGTGAGCTCTTGTTTGGCACTTTGCATTTCAATCTTTTATTGCATGTACTCCCTTAGCCATAAGGTTGTAATTCAGATCAATTCAATTCCAGGCAGTTTAAAATATTTATTCTGTATCTATTACACGTCAGGGACTGCGCGAGGTGCCAGGGATAAATATCTAAGACATGGTCCCTGGTTCCAGTAAACAGTTTAATATATAGATGAGGAGGCTGGCATTCTTTCCAAGCTGAGTAGAATAAGAACAACCATGGAAGTGAGGCCAAAGGAGCAGGTAGAAGAGCTGAAGGAAGAGGTGGAGGAAATGGTCCTTGGATATGTGATATCTGTGATAAGCTAGGGATACGTTGATGTTTCTTAGTCAAGAGTAGGGAAAAGGATAATTGCATTTCAGGCAGAAGGCAAGCATGTGGAAAAGAGTGAAACATGTAATATCCAACCCATTTGGAGAATGGAAGTAGTTCAGGACCAGAAGAGCATATGGTTTAAAATGGTGGCTATCAGTAGGAGATACGTCTTGGACTCAGATGATTAAGGGTTTTGTCTGTTATGCTAAAGAGCTTGGGTTTATCCTAAGGCCAAAGGAAGTTCTGCAATGGCCTGTGCAAGCGAGCAATGGAAAGTATTAATTCTTGGGGCAGCATAAAAAATGGATTGGAGGAGGATGAGAATGAAAGCGAATGCTGTGGAATAAATATGTGTCTCCTCCCCCAAGTTCATATGTTGGAATCTTAAATTCCAAGATTGTGGTATTAGGAGGTAATTAGGTCATGAGGGTGGAGCCCTCATGAATGAGATTATGACTTTATAAATTCAACCCAAAAATTTACCCTTTCTGCCCCTTTCTGCCACATAAGGGCACAGCAAAATGGTGTCTATGAATCAGGAAGTGGGTCTTCACCAAACACAGCATCTGCTGGGGGGTTGATCTTGGACGGCTGAGCCTCCAGAATTGTGAGAGATAAATGTTTATTATTTAAGCCTGCTTTTTGTTAAAGCAGCCTGCATGTGTTAATACATAGTACATTTGCAGCAAATTTAATGAGAAATGACTAAGGAGGTGGCAATTAGTTATAAAGAACTACTTAGGTGACATAACTTAAAGAACCTGGTGAATGAGAGGTGTAGGGCAAACATCTAATCGTGCCTACATTTGTACCTTGATTACCTTGGTGAATGCTGGTGCTGTTAACAAGGGAAGGAATGGAATAGGAAGCAGAGAAGCTGTATGGATATTTAAAGAAAAAAGTTTGTTTTAGACGTTTGAAGTTAAATTTTTGCACATTTGTTCTTGTAGGATCATCTGAGGCAACTGCCCAGCAGGCGATCAGAAGTGTGGATCTGGAGCTCCAGGGAGGAAGGCTGGGTGTGTGTCTCATCCTCTGTGTGTCCCCTGAGCCCACCACCTGGCCCTGGCTCTGTAGCTATTCACTCCAGGTCTTTGATGATGGTTGTAATTATGACACTAATGGGGATGGATCTTTAATCGGATCTGTATATTATCAGTGTGATAGAATTTAGGCAAGGTGGGATTTTTTTCCGAGGTTGGGCTTAAAACAAGTTGGATGGCTCCATTAGATTATTTGCCCTGTTGTGTCATTTCCTTTGATGTGTCCTTGGTTTGCAATGAGACTCTAACTAGTCTCTCCTGGGAAATATATGGCCCATGAAGTGATCTGATGCTGCCCACAGGGTACCATAGCTCCAGCTGTTGCCATGAGAAAAAACAGCTGTCTCCAGAGCATTAGGATGGCGCATTCTCTCAAAAGCAAGGAGAAAGAAAATATTGCTTTAAACATCATCATCCACTAACGTTAATCAGCTTTTGCTTCAGGCGCTCCATGAGGTGCTGTGTTATTTATTTATTCTTTCTCTATTCCAGCAGACCAGTGACCCATCCAATTTAAAACTTAAAACTTCCAATAATGTTTACTTATGTGTGCAGAAAATTAAAGCATTAATTTATTGGGATAAATATAAGAAATTTGATTAAAATTACTCTGAGTGATTAATGGTTTTTCAGAGACTGTTCTTACTGATAAACTATCAACTGACTTCCTTACATTAGAAAGGTTCATCAGTGGTATGTGAAATTGGTTCTCAGTCAAATGTCTATCAAAATTTGGGGAGGGGTAGGAAATGCTGCTTCATTAAAGGTAGGCAGGAAATCTTTTTTTTGTCTCATGTCACACTGGTCAGGTGCTCACGGAGCTCACATGGCACTAAACTTCATAGTGTGTGGGGTAGGGAAAGTGCAAATAATGAAAGCACAGATATCCAGACGTCTGGCTATGGCCACAGGCAGCCTTAGCTCTCACTGGCATGAGCCTAAGCCAGGTGGGTGGGGGGAAAGGAACTCAGAAATCAAAGGCACAGTGAAAGTGGAAGCCAAGCAAGGAAATCCAATGACAGGAAAACTAGGAAGAGATGGATATAGAGGGAAAAGGTGCAATGAAAAGGAACTTATTTTACCTGATCACACATTGTCCTTAACTGCTTTTGTCAGCTTTGCACTGTTTATTTTCTTTTGTTGTTGAGAATTTTCTTTGTTTTTGCTCTATTTATTCCCTCTATTCTTTTGAAGATTTTTCATCCCCTAGAAAATTATGGTTAAAAATTACTTTATAGACAAGTAATTTTTCTTTAAAGTGTACTTATTGAATACTTCTCAAGTTTTAAGTCTCCATGTGAGATTGGAACTATGGGGGTTAGACATAAATAATCATCTACTCTATAAAAGCGAAATATTAAAATTAACC
>PVJC01041266.1:0-15427 GCA_004026665.1 Murina feae | reverse complement strand
TTTATGTTTATCATTTTGTAATGGTCTTTATTATCCATAAATAAGTGAGGTCATGTGGTAGTTTTCTTTTATTGACTGGCTTATTTCACTTAGCATAATGCTCTCCAGTTCCATCCATGCTGATGCAAATGGTAAGAATTCCTTCTTTTTTACAGCAGCATAGTATTCCATTGTGTAGATATACCACAGTTTTCTAATCAGCAGATGAATGGATGACTAATTTTCTTGTATGCATTTCAGTTATTTTGCATAGGAGTCTATGTGAGTGTTCATGAGTGTGTGTGCATGTGTGATTAGTGAAGGGCTGGAGGCCTTAAATTTATCTATGTCCATCGTCAGCTGTGAGTGTTGGCCAGTGTTGATCAGAATCTGTGTTTTAACAAGCTCGTCCCAACCCAAACCAATGATTTTGTTACATGTAAAAGTTTAAAACTTCTTATGAGTTTTCATGCACCCTCCTTCCCCCTTTTCCTTTTTGTCTTGCTTCGATGAAAACATATCACATTTATTGACTCCCTTTCCTTGGCCTTAGTGACTTCTGAAGAGTCAAAAGAGGTGTAATCTTGGAGACTTATAGAATCAAGGTCTCTGGTGAGCTCTAAATAGCTCCTCAGCTGTGTGTGCAGACAGCCTAGCCCAGAAAGGAAAGAAAAATAAACTCAGCCAGGCGTGATTCTGCTGGGAACACTGCTGGGAGCCCTGGGAGGCCCAAGGGGTATTGGGAAGCACAGCTAAGGGTGAAGGAGGAGGGGAACCGAGCCTCCAGGCACTAGGCCATTCTCTCCGTGATTGTTGGTCACCAGTGACTCCTTCCGTTAAGATGACTCAAGGCTACTTGGTTTGGAAGTGCAGTTATTTGGAGATGTCAGCATGAAGCTCAATCAGACACCTTTTACAGTTTCCATCGGGCCTTCCACTCAGCAGCTTTTACTTAAAGTAGCTATTATAGCCTCTTAGGATTGCTGGGGAAGGGAAAGGAATAAGGAAAGGAAAAGTGTAAATCATTTGTTCATTCAGTGATAACTAAGACACAGTCCCTGCTCACAGGAGCTTCCAGCACTCTCTTCCGAGCAGCTGGTTTATATGGAATAGGATTGAGACTGTGGATAAGAGCCCTACTGCATTCTCAAAGCAGCTGTTGAAAAGTAATCATGGAGATTAACTATAATTCCTTTATATGCTAATTAAGTTTTTACTAATTGAAATACACATTATACATTACTAGAGGCCCGATGCATGAAATTCATGCAAGGGGCTCAGCTCCACGGCCACGGGGACTGCCTCTACCTCTGCCAGGGCTTTGTCTGGAAGGTCATTCGGAAGGATGTCCAGTCTAATTAGCATATTATGCTTTTATTATTATAGATTATACATTTGTTTATTCGGATCTACTTATTTTATAGGCATTTGTTGGTCATTTCTTTTCTATGAACCAAGAGAGGTGTGGTGTGCACCAGAAAGCTAGTGAGGACCTTTTTATGAACTCCGAGGAAATCTGCAGTTAAGGCAGAAATCTGTAGTTGAGGCAATATTCATTACACAAACACGAATTCCAGGCTCTGAGCCAGGTTGTGCTGACAACAAGATAAAAATGGTCCCTGACATCAAGGACTGTGGCATCTTAGTATGAGACAGATACATAGATGGCAATATCCTCTAGTAGGAGGCAGCTGATCTCTGTTTTGCTCTCACACATTGATGTTTCTCTCTCTCTACCTCTGCTTTTCTCTCTCTCTCTCTTTCTCTCTCTCTCTCTCTAAAAAAAAAAATTCTCTCTCTCAAAAAAAATAGTACCAAGACATGTTTGGGGGCATTGAAGGTGCTCCATGTCTTTATTGTGGTGCTGGTAACATGATTATTACCATTAAACTGCACCCTTCAAAAGGGTGATTTTATTATATGTAAATTATACCTGAATTTTAGCAATTATTCTTGAAAATCTGTTTGGACATTAGCATAGTTATCCCACCTTTCTTTTGTTTTGTATTTTCTTGGCATATTCCCCCTCCCTCCCCATCCATTTAGTTTTAACCTTTTTGGTACTTATAGTTTAGATGGTGTTGCTTGCAAAGGCATTTAACTGTATAAAAATATATCCTATATAATAATCCTATATAATCCTATATAATAAAAGGGTAATATGCTAGTTGACTCTGACAGCAGAACGACCAGGAACGACTGATTGCTATGACATGCACTGACCACCAGGGGGGCAGATGCTCAATGCAAGAGCTGCCTCCTGGTGGTCATTGTGCTCCCACAGGGCTGCGAGCACAACGGTGGTGGCGGGAGCCTCTCCCGCCTCCTCAGCAGCACTAAGTATGTCTGACTGAGGCTTAGGCCAACTCTCAATGGTGAGCAGGCCTAAGCCGTCAGTCGGACATCCTGAAGGTCAGGCTGCCAGAGAGATGTCTGATTACCAGGTTAGGCCCAATCCCCATGGGGAACAGGCCGAAGCTGGCAGGTGGACATCCTCCGAGGAGTCCTGGACTGCTAGAAGGTGCTGGCCAGGCTGAAGGACACCCCTCCCCCCCCTCAAGAGTGCATGAGGACCTCTAGTGTGTATATGTTGATTTCAGAGAGGAAGAGAGAGGGAGAGAGAGATAGAAACATTAATGAGAGACAGTCATTGATTGGCTGCCTCCTGCACACCCCACCCTGGGGATTGAGCCCGCAGCCCAGGCATGTGCCCTGACCGAGAATCTAACCAAAACCTCCTGGTTCATAGGTTGACGCTCAACCACTGAGCCATGCTGGCTGGACTTAACTGGATTTTTAAGAAACCAATATGATAACTTCTATCTTTACACTGTCACTGTTAGCCCATTTATGTTTCTTGTGATTTTTGTTTTTTTAGTTGTTTTGTTAATCTTCACCCGAGGATATTGTTTCTTGTGATTTTTTATATCTTTGGAGTTGTTTTCATGCTCTTGCCTTTTCATTCCTGTCTTGTATTCTTTGTTTCGCATCTCTAGACTAACTTTTATATTAAGTCTGTGTTTGGCCTGCCTTCTCTCTGTCTTGATGACTTGAGAGTTTCTTTGGCTCACTGAATATTTGATAATGGAGTGTAAAATTCTGCATCTAATGGTGTAAAGAGAACAAGAATTGTCCACAAGAAAAACTTTGTCTGAAGATTTTCTGTTTGGCTTTCCTCTGAATTTTATAGCATGTCTGTGTGCTACGTCTACTTTGTGAGCTTACAGTATGGTCTTTGTTGGTATAATTTTTAAAAAGACAAAATGACAAAAATGTTAAATGATATTAATAAAAACCTAGAGTGGGATAATAATTGTTATTTTGTGAAGGAGAAGGGGAGATTAGGACCAGGTTGGTTTTGTTCTTTAGTTGTGTGTGTTTTTAATTTTACCTTAAAATTTTTACCTTTAAAAAAAGTTTTAAAAGAGCTTTATTTTAAATTAAATTATACCATTTTGTTTACACTTAGAAAAGAATAATAAATTGAGGAGTTACTTCTGCCTTTTTCCATTTACCTTTTTTCCCCCAAGGGTACGGGGGTAGTGGTGCTGAATCCTCAAACATGATGTCAAAGGTGCCTTGCCTTATTCATCTTTGTGTCCCCAGTAGGGCCAATTAGTTCCTTGCTGCACATAGCAGCCATTCAATAAATGTTTGTTGAGGTGAAAGAGTCTTGTGTTTCTGCTCCTAATTTGCCAGAACATTAGGGTGGGTCTTGCTACTGGTTTACATTCCTTGGCACCCCTACTCTTGAGAAGCGATGGTTTCAAGGGCACAGGATATAGGAAGACTTTTTATCAGGACTGCCTTGTGCCTTCCAAGGCTTAGCCTAACTGCCAAGAATCTGGTGGGTTCCCACTGCCTGTTCAGTCTCTCCTGTTTCATCTTTTTTTTTCCCTTCATGATTGATATTTCCATATGACACTTTTTTCACAGGCTACTAGAGGCCCAGTTGTGGGGGGAATCTCTCAGCCTGGCCTACACCCTCTCGTAGTTGGACATCCCTCTTGCAATCTGGGATCCCTCGCTCCTTACTGCCCACCTGCTCACTCCTTACTTCTCAGCTCGCTGCTGCTTAGCGGCAGGCTCCTTACCTCTTGGCTGATTGCTCCTTAGTGCTGCTGCAGAGGCACTCCACCTCCACCGCCACTGCGCTCATCAGCCGTGAGCCTGGTTTCTGGCTGAGCAGCACTCCCCCTGTGGGAGCGCACTAATCACTAGGGGGCAGCTCCTGAGTTGAGTGTCTGCCCCTGGTAGTCAGTGCGCATCATAGCGACTGGTCGTTCTGCCATAACAATAGTTTAGGCTTTTATTATATAGATTCTTTTCAAATCTGTGCAACTTTTTTTTGAAAATATACTTTTATTGATTTCTTACAGAGAGGAAGGGAGAGGGACAGAGAGTTAGAAACATCGATGAGAGAGTAACATCGATCAGCTGCCTCCTGCACACCCCCCACTGGAGATGTGCCCACAACCAAGGTACATGCCCTTGACCAGAATCGAACCTGGGACCCTTAAGTCTGCAGGCCAATGCTCTATCCATTGAGGCAAACTGGTTAGGGCTCTGTGCAACTTTTAAGGTAAATGTTGGAAGTAGAGATAAGTTGCCATGTAACTACATCTTGTTTGGAAAAAGAATGTGTAAAGTTCATGTACCTGAACTCTACCAGAAAAGAATGTTACCCTCTAAGAACTATAATATCTCACTCATGGTTAGTTGTTCCAATTCCCAAGTGATTGTTGAATCTTAAAAATGTGTCTCATAAAGGATATTTGGATCACAGAAATGTCCCTGTGAGATGAGCATTGATTATCTAGGGCAGTGCCATAACTGTATAGTAAGGCCCTCTAACTAGAATGAAGTAGGGTGATTAGCAAGAATTTAGGCTGAAGCTATTACCTAATATATATTTGAGAGTTAATATCTTCTGTGGAAATGGACATTTATTTGTATTGAAAAGATATATTAGTTTTCTCTTGTTGTGTAATAAACCATCACAAATTAGAGCTTAAAACAACACTGTTTATAAGCTCATAGTTCTGTAGGTCAGATGTCTGGCACTATTTGGCCAGCTGGATTGTCTACTCAGGATCTCACAAAGCCAAAATCAAGGTGATGGCAGAGCTGCATGCCTATCTGGAAACTAAGGAAGAATTTGCTTCAAAGCTCATTTAGGTTATTGGCTATGTTCAGTTACTTGTGGTTGTGGGACTGAGGTCCCATGTCCTACTGGCTATCATTCAGGGCCTCTATAAGCTCCTTAAGGCCACCCACATTTTATTTCATGTGTACCCCCAATCATCAAGCCAGCAAGAGTGTGTCAAGTCCCCCTCACACTTCAAATTTGTCTGATTTTCTCTTCTGCCCTACACATCTGACATCTGTTGGAGAAGACACTCTGCTTTTAAGAGATCACGCATTTAGATTAGTTTTGCCTGGATGTCCTCCCTTTCTTGAAGTCAACTTTGCCATATAAACTTAACATAAGCAAGTGTGTGGCATTTTATCATTTTCACTAGGGCTAGCCTTTAGTTTATTTTTTATTTTTTTAAAATACATTTTATTGATTTTTTACAGAGAGGAAGGGAGAAGGATAGAGAGTTAGAAACATCGATGAGAGAGAAACATCAATCAGCTGCCTCCTGCACACCTCCCACTGGGGATGTGCCCACAACTAAGGTACAGGCCCTTGACTGGAATCGAACCTGGGATCTTTCAGTCTGCAGGCCGACGCTCTATCCACTGAGCTAAACCAGTCAGGGTGCCTTCCATTTTATTAATGTGACTTTTAATTTATCTTTATTTTGTGCTCAAGTTTAATTTTTCATAGACTAGACACTTACTAGTATATAATACCATAATAAGTGTAAATAGTAAAAGTAACTTTAATTCTAGATTCCAAAACAAAATTTGAGCGTTCTTTACAGTTAAGCCCAGCATGCAGCCTGGAATTAGATTAGATGAGTACAATTTAAAAAAATTTTTAAATCTAAATTCTTTATTGTTTAAAGTATTACATATGTGTCCTTTCCCCCACATGACCTCTCCTAGCCACTCCCATACCCCAGCACATGCCCTCATCCCCCTACTTTCTGTGTCCATTGGTTTTGCTTATATGCGTGCGTACAAGTCCTTTGGTTGATCTCTTCTCCTCCCTTCCCACCCTCCCCTGCCTTCCCTCTGAGGTTTGACAGTCTGTTCGATGCTTCTGTGTCTCTGGATCTAATGAGTGAGATCATGTTAGGTGAGTGCAATTTTGTTGTATATTCTTTCTTAAGATGAAAACTTTAGTCCCATAAAGCTGCCACCTTTGAGAAAATTGCTCTGTACTCCAGGTTGGGCAGAAGTCAATCATTTGTCTTTCTGTAATGGAGAACGGACTTGGCAGCAGTTTTATTTTTACCTTTCCTGTCATTTCTGAGGCTGGCAGCTAGAGGTAGGGTGTGGAATAGAGCCGTAAATTACCCTTGGAATAACTAGAATGGTCCCATTTTAACTCAAAATTGCGCCTTTCCCTTTCCATCGCTCCTTTTTATCCCCCTTCCCTATTTTTTTCTTCTTTTTCTAATCCACATTTGAATGAGGAGGCAGAATTGAGGAGGGTGTAGGTGGGAGTAGATTTGCTTATTGGTTCCTCTCTGAATGGTGGAAACCGTTTCTTTTCCCATCACTGCTTCCCATTTCTTTGCCATGCTTCTATTTTAAGTGCCTGTTTTTTACTGGTTCTGTCTTGCTGGAAACTGGCCCAGCCTCACTCAGTTTTGTTTCCATGCTGCTATTAAAAGACAATGCCCAGTTACGAGGCCTCGGTGGAGGATGGGAGCCTCCCTCTTGGGTCTAGTCATCCAGCATCCAGGCAAGTACCCCTGCTTTGGAATGTGAGAAGAGCTTTAAGTTTATTAGACAATTTTGACATATGCATCTTTTTTTTTTTTTAAGTGGAGGAAAACCTACTATTACTTATTATACACTGAAACTTCTCCTTTGCTGAGCTCGAAGACGAACATGGCTGAATTGAGGTCAAAGAAACTCGCTTTTCTATCTTGGGCCTCATTTCCCAAGATAGAAAAATGTGCTTGTTACCGAGTGTCTGGTCAACCATGAATTCTTTTTTTTACCCAATTTTATTTTATTTTATATTTTTATTTATTTCAGAGAGGAAGGGAGAGGGAGAGAGAGAGATAGAAACATAAATGATGAGAATCATTGATTGGCTGCCTCCTGCATACTCCCTACTATGAATGTGCCCTTGACCAGAATTGAACCTGAGACCCTTCAGTCTGTAGGCTGACACTCTATCCACTGAGCCAAACTAGCTAGGGCCAGCTATGAATTCTTGACATTTGGGAAAGATGCATCCCCAGTCTTTGAAGAATCCTTATGTTTATTAAGTGTTTCTAGAGTCATCACCAAATTTTGAATTTCACTTTTTAACGTAGCCAAAAATTTTGTGTCTGGCTTGTAAGCCATCACTTTTTTGGGCTCTTCATTTTCACTTACATTACAAATGGTAGGGCTGGCTTCCTTTATAAAAAATAAACAAAGAAAATTTAATTATTCCTCATAAAGTATATGTGACAAGTGGCCCCCTCCCACACCCCAGCATAGTAGGGTGTGATGCAAATTTGTGTCTGAGCAAAATTATAAATCACTGCATTTCCACTAAGATGTAAGCTCCTTGAGGTCAGGGACTGTTTCTGTTTTGTTGCTAGACCTAGATGAGGGCCTAGTGCTCAGAAAATGATTGTAGAATGGAATTCAATGGCCTTTATGAAGAACATCACAAGATGTTCCAGGTATCCAAGGCTGTGGCTGTCAGGGTCAGCTGAGGACTAAAGCCAACACTGTGAATGTCAAAACTTGCATGGCAAGGGACAGACCAGAGCCCGGTGCTGGGTACCTTACCTGCATCAGATCCACTTTCAGGAGCTTGGAAAGAGACTCCTAGGGCCTTGGCCTTGATTGGCGTTCCTTAGGGAGGCCTCAGTTTCTGGGGGAGGAACTTAAGGAAAGACACGCCAGCATTGAGAAGGGCTTGCTGCAAAGAGAGCTGAATGTCTGTAACTAGGTGACTTGAAACCATTTGTGGGGTTTCGCTGTTCCACCTTCTCCTGACTGCCCTAGGGTGGCATAACTTCCTCCCTATCCCCCAGCCCCCAAATGGCGGAGATCAGGCCAAGGTTGAAGTCACTGGCAGAGCTGAAGCCAGGCTGCCTGTGGTGGAGCCCAGCTCATCCCCACCCCATCACCCCGCTTTTGTCCTGATACTATTTTGGTGTTTGGTGTGCGGTTTCAGCATTTGGGCCAGCTTTTAATCATGACCTGATCCCAGTGTTTAAAGGCTGAGTGAGTCCTCCAAGAGAGGAAACTGCTGAAGAGAAGATTTTCCTCAAACATTGAGGCCTACTCTTCCTTCTGAGAGTGTCATTTTAAAGGTAGTTCAAGAGGAAAAAGTGGAAGCTCCAGATTTAGGGCAGAGGAAGAGTTTGTGTGTGTGTGTGTGTGCATGCACACGCGCGCGTGTGCGCACGTATGTGTTTGGTGAGGGGAGCAGTGATGGCTGTGGGCCACAGGCAGGGAGGCGGCAGCTCTCATGCAAAGTGGTCCCAGCTGCCCCTGGTTTATGGGCTAATCCCGGCTCTGCTCCAGCCTGTCATTCAGGGTAAGCTGCTATCATTAGTGGTTAAATATTTCTGAAAGTATTCTCTCTCTACTCTGACCGCATACCCTTTCGGGGAAGGGAGGGAGGAGCCAGGAGAGTAACGGAACCCACTCTGTTGTCATGCCCAGCTGCTCTACTGAGGGACAAGAGGCCTGGCAACTGGACGTAATCATGGGCTTGTCAGAGCCTGTGTGTGTGTGTGATGGGACTGATGTTGCATTTTTCCATGCTTCCCACATGGCATGCTGCTTCTTGAGGGACACAGCCCTCCACTCTGGGCTGGAAGGACCAAATCGGAGAGGCTTTTTTGTCCTTTTAAGGAGATTCTTGGCTGAAATAACCTTCTATTAACCAACTTTATCTCTCTCAAGCTCTCTGCCCTCAACACATATTCACCAGTGGCTAAATCCTGAATTTCCCTTTGGAACTTGTCTGCACCCATTCTGCTTTCGATGAGGAGTTGTGGTAAAATGCTCAATAGTAACATTTCTTCCCATGAAGTGGGAACTTTGAAATATTTTTCTTGACTGAGGTGTGGTTGACAGCTTTTGATTTATGAAATTAGCTCAGGGAAAAATAAGATGGAAAAAGAGAGTCCAAATTAAGTCTTTATTTCCATAGCTCAGTTGTGCCCTCTCTACCCATTTTTAACTGCCACGCAGTCTTTGGGTAAGAAGGACTCCAGGGTTGGCTAGGCTTCTTGGTGTTTTCCTTGGTTGTGTGGGCCCAAGAAAAACCTTTTTTTTTCTTTTTTAAAAATTGTGTTTTCTTCCTTGTTCAAAAGTATACAACAAGCTCAATGAAGAAAGCTAGAAAATTTTAGAAAAGGAAAAGCTAAGGGCATCCATATTTTCAACACCCAAAAATAATCAGTTGACATTTTGGCTTATGCCCATCTTATTGGAAAAATTCGTTTCTTGTGCTACAGAAGTTAGTCAGTTAAGACACTTCTTATTCTCCTAGGAACCTTCTAGGTATTTGTGCTGCAGGCCTTCCCACCCAGTAGGGCTGGAGTCTGACCAGCAGAGGATTTCTGGTGGGTACCGCACCTCCCCGTGTGAGGAGCTTTCTGTTAGAGCTCTTCATCTCACCATTGGCTAAAGAACCACCAGGGAGGGATTCAGCTAAAGTCCAGACCTCCCACCCCAGGCGGCAACCAAAGAACATGGGCTGTTGACCTTCAAGGACCTGAATATGAGTGCTTTCTCAGTTGCTAACTTTCTACTGGACTTTCCTGTGTCTGTTTTTTTATCTGCAAAATGGGCATGACAATAGTAAGCTACTTCTCGGGTTGCCATGTTAAATGAGATGATGTTTGTAAGGTGTGCAGCACACCATAGGTACCTGGAATATAAGGTTGCAGCTCGATGCATAGTGTATACTTCCATAGTCATCGTTGTTACTTTTATTGTTGATAGTGTTCTCTCTGCCCCATATCACGTGGACTAGATTGCTCTCTGAGCTTTTGTTCCTCTGCCTGCAGAGGGTGGTCTTTTCCTCACTGGATACTATTTAAATCATCTCACTGTTGTAAAGTATAATATAATGACTAAGTATAGAATTATCTACTTTGATAAAACTGCCAAACTGAAGGGCAAGGAAACTTAGCCATTTTCACTGAGTGAGTGAAGTCAAGTTACAACAGGCATGTGAGAACACATACTGCCTGCTGCCTTGTGTGCTCCGAAGATGTCAGACAGGTTCTCTGTTGTTAGATCCCCCCATTTTCCTTGTGATGCAGATCCCTTTCTGCATTTTATCTTTTACTTGGATGGTCTGTGGAGTCACCTTTTCTAGATAAAACACGTCAACATATGCATTGGCTGAGCTGTCTAATGTCCCTTGACTTCTGTTCCGAAAGGAGGCATCTTTTTAAGTAAAGAGAAAATGGATTTGGTTAAGTTTTGGTCTCTGCCTAACAGGAAAAATGTGTCATCTGTACCCTGTCCAGTGGTCTAATGATTCTTGTTTATTTCTTACATTTGAGCCCAATGAAAATAATGTGATGGTCACAGGAAATTTTGCCAGTTACTTCAGATGTGGGAGCAATTCACTCAGGATTTGTTTACTTCAAGTGGAAAAGTTTACCCAAAGTTGCCTCTGGGCTTTTACCCAGAAGGAAGCTTACCTGGTCTCTCTGTTTGAAGCCAGCATCTGTTGAGTCAAAGACTACAGGGGCTATTGAAGGTCTTACTTCCAATAAATAGTGAGAGAGGGAATACGGTGACTTAGGTGGGATACCTTCTTTTTTCCCCACAGTAACTTACATCTGTCTGCTTTATACTTTGAACCCCTAGGACGCACAGACATTCAAGTGGTTCAGCCAGAACAACCACAGCAACCGACGAGCGAAGTCCTGGTACTAACAACCGGCACCGCCAGCCCATCAAGAACCCAAGCCACAGTGGCTTGGCCAATGGCACAGGTGAGTGACAGCCCAGAATGCCAGCCTGGACTGAATCAGTGGCCTCTAATCTGTTCTCATGTGGAGTTGGGATTCTGTCTATGTCAAAATGTGGGGTGAATGAGAGAAGACTCCAATACTAAGATAAATTCGAATCCATCAGTCTTTCCATTGACCTGTCTTCCTTTATCTCTGGCATGCTCTGTATAGGTAAGATCAGTCTCCGTAGGACTCGTCTAAAATATTTCTTTGCACAGAAATAAAAATATTGATTTTTGTATTCATTTCTTATCAACATTGGACTTCATAGGGAAAGGATATCTTACTTATACATGACAAATTTTTTTTCTGTCCTTCCTTTAAGGAAATGATCAAACTTAGGGAGAAAGAAAACTGAGTGTTGTTGCTAGGAGTTGAGTTAGAGAAAATGGAAGCACTGTTGACAGTTGGGAGGTTGACCAGGAGCAAAGCCACACTGCTACTGGGCGGAGGGGGAGGGATAGGAGGGAGGAGCATTCTGTGACTGTTTCGGTGAGAGTTTGTACCACTTGAGAATAGACAGCCCTTCCACATCCACATTGACCGTCTCTGCACTTAGCTCGCTCTGCTTCCTTGTAAGTGGGAAGGGAAGGGCCTATTTCAAAACAATTCACTTTTTGTCATGCTTTCCTTCTGTCTCATCAGGTCAGTGTTGGATTGAAATGGAAAAAGCTAGACAATTTTTCTAAGCTTTTCACTTTCCTAAGCGTCTTGAAAATGGTCAGATTTTTAGTGACTGCTGGTCATTTGGTAATTTGTCTTAACTTGGGGCAGTTGGGAAGGAACATGTGGCTGCTGCTTCCATAAACTGTAGGTGTTTAAATTGGTAAGTGACACCTGCAATAATTTTGTAGGTGCTTGTGATGACATGCAGGACAGGAGGTCCGGAGCAGCATAGCTTCTCCACATGAGTGTTGTCATGGCCCTTTGTGTGACAGACTTGAGTGGGAGAAATCGACTTGGGTTACTTTTTCATGACTCAGTTCTCTGGCAGCACCATTTGAGGGCTGCAGTGCCCCTCTCATGGCTCATGGTGCTCAGTTTTACGGTTGCCTGCCATGGACTGTCCTACGTGGCTCACTGCGTGTGTGGGGGCCTGACTTTCTCTCTGGAGTTGGGGACCTGCCTGAAGGAATCGAGTTAACTAGCTCGCTCTGAGCCCTGAGGACAAGGATGAGCTGGAGGCGCTGACTCAGCCTGCCTGGCGCTCCAGTGCCAACACCATGTCCGAGTACTGGAACCATTCAGTCATAGCGTGGATGTTGCCACCCGTGTGAAGGGGATGGTGAGATGGTGGCCGTGGGCCGTAGGCATCTCTGAGAGTGCCAGTATGCATGCTTCCCTTAGAAAAAGGAGTCGCTGGTAGGAGTGGGCCAGGGAAACTGGCTCCTTGGAACCAGTTGTTTCCTGGAGGCCTTGGCCGTGATTCCAACCACTTTGTTCTTCAGGGGATCCTGGTTTCCCTCAGCCACCTCTGCTTTTCCTATCAAAACTCTTGGTGAATTGGCTTTCTGTGGTGATGGTCTTTGAGTCACTCTTGATGTTTAAACAGATCTGTATTTCCCTGACATTTATTTTTAGGTACCTTTGCATATTGCCCTTATCTCCAGGAATATTATGTTTCAGCTGACGAGGCAGGTGCTAGCCATGTCTCCAGAAAGCCAAAGATCCGTGGCGGTGCATCTGAATTCCCAAACTGTTCCCAGAACCCATCTGCGGAGGGCAGTTGCTGCATTTAAGGGATTTCTGCCTGTTCAAATACGAAGGTCTTGGCTTCTGTCTCCTCTCCTCTCTCCTCCCTGCTGTGATGACAGCTCACCTTTGCCTCCCAGCCAGCCTTGACTTTGTAGGCCCTTTCATGTCTGTCCAAGGGGTACAGAAAGACCTCACCTTCCCTCTGGGGAGCAGGCAGAAGCCCCCCTCTTTGGCAGCACAAGAGCAGAAGGGTTTTTGAGGATATGAATGCTCCATCCATCAACACGTTGCTCTTAGAACTAAGAGGAGCAGTTCCAAAGTGGTGGTGGTCGGGAGCCGTGCCGCCAGGAAATGTTTCCACAGACATCCGAGGTTTATTTAGCAAGCCCTTTCGGCTGTGCCCTGCAGTTATGCATGAAAAAGACATTTGGGGCAGAAATGGAGCCGAGTTCCAGGTGGTATTTTTGTGTTGTCACAACTGTAAAGTAACCATTTTTCTTTTACAAAATGAAAGTGAGTGGCAGCTTGTCTGTATAAATATAATATTCCTTAAGTTTTAGAAGTGGTGGGATTGAGAAATAGACGAATGGTATAGCACTTCATTGAGACTCCTGTGAAGTGATTTATTTGTTCTTCTTTTATTGAAAACTTTATTCAAAAAAATGACATCTCTCACTCCTCTCTTCAATGTGATTTCCATGCACATAGGTGTGGGGGTCACACGGGCTGCGCTCAGATTCTGATCCCTCATCGTGGTATGTGCATAGAGCCCAGGGACTTTCAGGGCCTTAGTTTTCTCATTAATAAAATTAGGACAAGATTCATATATCTCATAGGGTTATTATAGAAACAAATTACATAAAACATGTAGAGTGTCTGATACGGTGCCTGGGATGCAGTGAGCTGTCAATCAACATTAGTTTTTATCTTCATAAATAATTTCATATGGTTATAGTTATGCATCATGGATAGATTTCACTTTGTTATTTTTTTATATATGCTTCTATGTATGTGTGGTCTCTTTGTTTACCCCTTTTTAGTGGCCTCATACTATTTTACAGTCAATACACCGTAGTTCCTTTAACCATTCCTCAGTTTCCCCATTGTAAAACTGAATCCTGATGTAGACATCTTTGCACACAGCTTTGTTTCTTCTTGAATGAAGTTCTTGAGTCAAAGGATATGAATTTTTAAAATGAGATTAATGTATATTATCAGATTGCCTTCTGAAAGGTTTGAGGCAATCATATATCACAGGACAGTGTAAAATTTTCCTCAAGCGGCATGCGATGTTTCTCTTTTCCTACAACCTTGTACTAAACACTGGTTTATCTCTTTGCTAAGAAGTATTAAGTGCTCCCTCATTGCTCAACCTTCTTGCATTTCTTGTTATTACTTGCTTGACTGTTTCTTCTCTATTTGTGTGGCTTTTTCATAGTGTTTGGTTATCCTTTGGTGATTTGGAAGTTTATTTATAAATCCTTGGTTCAAGTTTCTTTTTACAAATTGTGGAAAAATATGTGTAACATAAAATTTACCACTTAAACCATTTTTGAGTGTACAATTCATTGGCACAAAGTACATTCACAGTGTTGTGCAACTATATCACTATTTATTTCCAGAACTTTTCCATCATTCCAAACTGAAACTCTGTACCCTTTAAACACTGACATTCTCCTCTCCTCCCACCTGCAGCCCCAGCCAACCTCTATTCCACTTTATGTCTGTGTGAATTTGCTTATTTTATGTGCCCCATATTATAAGTGGAATGATTTGCCCTGTTGTCTATGGCGTATTTCACTTAGCATAATGTTTTCAAGATTCACCCATGTTGTAGCATGTATCAGAATTGTTCCATTTTACTTACCCATTCACCTGTTGATGGACATTTGGATGGTGTCCACCTCTTGGCGGTTGTGAGTAGTGCTGCTGTGACATGGGTGTACAGAACTTGTTTGAGTCCAGGCTTTCAGTGCTTTTGGCTGCCCACCTATGAACAGGGTTGATGGGCCATAAGGTAATTCTTTGTTTAACTTTTTGAGGAGCCCTCAAACTGTTTTCCAGAGCAGCTGTACCATTATACATCACACCAGCGATGAATGAGGGTTCCAGTGTTCCACCTCCCCAATACTTGTTTCCCCCCGATTTTTTGATAATAGCCGTCCTAATGGGTGTAAAGTATCTAGGTACAAGTTTTACGTTACATTTATGGTGATAAGTTTCCCCCTGTATCATTGCTTTGTTGTTTATCTCTTTTTTTGTGGCTTTTGTAGAAAAAGTTAAGAATTTAAAAAATCGTTATGTATGAGTGTTTTTAATATTTTCATTTTACTTTTTGCCTCAGAAGTGAAAAGATAATCTCTTGCCTATAGAGGGAATAAATATTTTATTGTTTTACTTTTTTTTCATGATGTTGTGTTAAAAAAGAACTATCCCACTGGAATTTATAGTGGTGTATCTATATCTATACATATATAAGTATAATGAGGACTGGGTTAAGTTAATTTTTCTCTATGTCAGGGTCCTATTTTCCTATAAACATTATTAAATGGTTTTCTTTTCTCGTTGTGGTTTTTCTTAGTGTTTATCACTTACCACATTCTTATATGCAGTGAGAATTCATTTCTAGACTCTTTACACATTCC
>PVJC01041265.1:0-15427 GCA_004026665.1 Murina feae | reverse complement strand
AAGCTCTTTATCCGACCCTCAATTCTGAACGATAGCTTTGCTGGGTAAAGTAATTTTGGCTATAGGTTCTTGCTATTCATCACTTTGAATATTTCTTGCCACTCCCTTCTGGCCTGCAAAGTTTCTGTTGAGAAATCAGCTGACAGTCGTATGGGTGCCCCCTTGTAGGTAACTAACTGCTTTTCTCTTGCAGCTTTTAGGGTTCTCTCGTCTTTTGCTCTTGGCATTTTGATTATGATGTGTCTTGGTGTGGTCTTCTTAGGTTCCTTTTGATTGGGGTTCTCTGCGCTTCCTGGACTTGGAAGTCTATTTCTTTCACCAAGTGGGGGAAGTTTTCTGTCATTATTTCTTCAAATAGGTTTTCAATATCTTGCTCTTTCTCTTCTTCTGGCACCCCTATAATTCTGATGTTGGTATGCTTGAAGTTGTCCCAGAGACTCCTTACACTATCTTCATACTTCTTGATCCTTTTTCTTTTTTCTTTTCCGGCTGGGTGGGCTTGGCCCTCCTTTAAAACCCAATGGCAGCGTCACTCCCAGAAGCTCTTCCTCATCTGCCCTGGCTGTGAAGTGACCTGTGAGCTTTCTCAGTGCCACATGCTGCGCGGCTCTGTCGTCTCTAACCATTGTTTTGGTGGTTTGGGTTGACTTATCCATGACAGAGACTGTCTGGCTTAGTTCTGTCCTCCATATTGCTCAGCAACATGCCTGGCACAGTAGAGGTTCCATAAACCATCTTTGATGAGTGAGAAGCTAATTACTAACTTGTACTTCAGTAGAATGTTAGCACTTGGATTTAACGGGTTGCTGTAAAAGAAGTTTCAAAGAAAGTAATTCTATACCGAGTGCAGGTGATTTCGCAGCAAGTCCTTCAGTACCTTGTAAGCAAAGTTTCTAGACCTAAGAGTGAAGGACAATACTAAAACAGAAAAAGGGGGAAACCCAAAGGCCCTTACCTGGAAGTGACAGTACCCAGAGGTATATGACACCCAAGCAAATCACAATCACTGCGCTTAAGTTTCCACATTATTTTTCTGTTAATCCTGAGGATATTTTTTCCATTGATTTTTAGAGAGAGTGGAAGGGAGGGAAGGAGGGAGGAGTAGAGAGATACAAACATCGATATGATAGAGACACATGGATTGGTTGCCTCCTGCACACACCCCACCCAACTGGGACAGGGATTGAACCTGCAACCCAGGTACATGCCCTTGATGGGGAATTGAACCCATGACCCTTTCGGTGCATGGGCTGGTGCTCAAACCACTGAACAACACTGGCCAGGGTAAGTTTACATTTTTTTTTAATTGGTTTTTTTTACAGAGGAAGGGAGAGGGATAGAGAATTAGAAACATCGATGAGAGAGTAACATTGATCAGCTGCCTCCTGCACACTCCCCACTGGGGATGTGGCCGCAACCAAGGTACATGCCCTTGACAGGAATTGAACCTGAGACCCTTGAGTCTGCAGGCCGATGCTCTATCCACTGAGCCAAACTAGTTAGGGCAGTTTACATATTTTTAAATGATTAAGAAGTATTTGGGTTGACATGATGTTTGCTTCAAATAACACATGTAATTACTTCTAAACTGTATACAATAGAAGAGACTGTCATTTCTGGTTTATGGACTATATGAACACCCCTTGTGAATACAACCTGAATCTATGCCCGGCCAGTGTGGCTCAGTGGATGAGCGTTGACCTATGAACCAGGAGGTCATGGTTCAGTTCCTAGTCAGGGTGCATACCCAGGTTTCAGGCTCAGTCCTCAAAGGGGTATGCAGGAGGCAGCCAATCAATGATTCTTATCATTGATGTTCCTATCTCTCTCTCTCTCTCCTTTCTCTCTGAAATCAATAAAAATATATTTAAAAAACAACAGAACCTGAATCTAGGGTTCCACATCTAACTATGGACCATCAGTTCATGACCAGGCTCTGCAGTTGTTACCACATGATCCTATGATCCACTATCTTGGTCATGCGCAGCCGCCTGACCTTAACAGAAGTAACCTCTCCAATCAGTTTCCCTTCCTTTTGACTTATCACCAATTTTTTATTAGCCTAAAGGACCACCCTAAAGACTGGAATAAAGGCAAGGATGAATGGAAGACAATACTACGATGGAAACAAGGTAAGCTTGCCTACTCTTACCATTCCTATTTAACATTGTGCTGGAAGTTGAATCCACAGTACAATAAGGCCAAAAAAAAAAAAAAAAAAAGTTCCTGCCCTGGCTGGTGTGGCTCAGTAGTTGAGTGTCATCCTATGTACTAAAAAGGTTACTGGTTTACCAGTTCGATTCCTGGTCAGGGCACATGCCCAGGTTGAGGGCTCGATCCTTTATGTGGGTGGGATGTGCAAGGAGGATGGGTGATTCTCTCACCATTGTTTCTGTCTCTCCCTCTTTGAAATCAGTAAAAACATTCTCCCCCCCCTCCGCCCCCCGCCCCGTATCCTGAATTCTGATTCTGTAGATACCTGGTGTAAGTGGGTTGGCAATCTCTACATTTTACCTCCTTGTGCAGGACAAAAGATAGCAGAAATAGGTGATCCGATACTAGTAGACAAAAGGCTGGAAAGAAAACAAAAGCAGGACTATACTGTTACCACAAAATCGACACATTCTGGGATTAATATCTTACATAGGGAAAAGCTTGCCATTCCTTACTGCTTGTTTTATACATATGAACACTGACCCTGAAAGTCTGGCTCTCTGAGATACTACAAAACAATTCAGGAGACCCAGACCACCTACACAACTTCTAAACATTCAAGGAAGTCATAACTCCAATCTTACACACTCTGATATTAAAGATTATCCCAGGAGGTTAGCTTCAACATTTGAAAAATCAAATTCACCATATTAATACATTAAAATAACCCACAATTATATAATAGATGTCTCCCTCTCCAAATAGCAGCCAATAAAATTCAACATTTCCCAAGGTAAAAACTATTGGCAAACTAAGATAATTTAATAAATTTGATAAAACTAATTAAAGTTAAAGTGTATCTACAAATATATCTGCATAAATATAATGGTTGAAACATTCTGAGACTTTCCTTTGAGATTATTAACAAGTCAATTTGCCCATAACCACTGCTATTCAGCACTATATACTTTAAGTCCTGGCCCATATAAATAGACCAGAAAAAGAAATTTGTGTATGATGCCAAGATTGAAGAAGAAATAAAAGTTTGAATCCTGGCTCTGCTACTTGCCAACTACGCCTATCTGGGCAAAGTACTTAACATCTCTGTGCCTCAGTTTTTGCAACTGTAAAATGGAGATGAGTGCCACCTCGCAGTGCTGTTCTGAAGAGTAAATAAGTTAATATTTAAAGGTACATAAAAAGTGATACTTCAAAGCATGGTAAAAGTTAAGCAAAAATTAATTATTCAGAGATGATTATATATGTAGAAATCTCAAAGAATCTAGAGATAAACCATTAGGACTATGAGTAAAAATCAGTGCTCCCTCTACCTCCACCCCAGCATGCCCAGGCCTTTCTTCCCTCCTGGGCATGCATCTCCTACATCTAAGGACCCCATGAGACTTGCACCCCGGAGCAATGGGCAGCTACAGCTCTTCCAGGCTTACCCCCAAGGCCCTTTTCTCTGACTTTTAGGGGGAGCTAAACAGCCTCTTCTAGGCTCACTTCTGTCACTGTGACTTGAATTTCTCAGTGAGTCCACACGGCCCCATGTGGCTCACTTTCCTATGTCATTTCTAGGGAGCCAAAGCAGGCCCACCTAGGCTCTCTTGTCGCTTCTTCTGTTCTCAAACCTTCCTTGTTTCACTGTCCCCAGCTTTAATAAACATATTCTAAAAAAACTAAGTAAAATCAATATTTCTATATACTATCAGTAACAAACATAAAATGACATCTAAAAAATAACAAATACCTGGGAATAAAATTTAACAAAAGACATGAAAGACTTCTAAGGGGGTAATTATAGATTCAATGCAATCCCAATTACAACTGGTAGAGCTCAACAAGTTTATTCTAAAATGTGTATAGAAATGTAAAGTACCAAGAACAATCAAGACACTCTCCTAGGAAAACAAGGTGGCAGACTTACCAACTAGGCAGCAAATTGCATTAACTCACCTGGAAGAAGGTATCTTTGGAATATTCATCCATTAAGTATGTCTCCATAGTTCTTCCCTCACTTCCTTAAGATCTTTGCAGAAATGTCATCCAAGAAATCTTTCTGGTTTTCTTGGTATAAAACCCAATACCTCTAGTTATTTTATTCCCCACTCTAACTCTCCCCAATAGAATACTATTTTGGACACTCAAAACCAACCAGTATGTTTTGCTGGTTAAAAACCAGTAAAAAATACTGGTTTTTAACAATATTTCATACTTTAATAATGAAAATTAATGTAACAGCAGATCCATTAAAAGGAACCATATAAAACCAAAGAACTAACATGCATATATGCATAACCCAGGGATCCAAACCATAGGGCAGTGCAGGCCTGGGGCCAGGGGATGGTGGAGGGGGGTCATTGAAGAAAAAAGGGACATCTGTAATACTTTCAACAATAAAGATAAATTTAAAAGAAATTTAAAAAATAAAACGTAGCCCTAAGAATCTTGATCATTCTGAATAGAAAGGCAACAGGATCTAAAGAGCAGGAATTTAGGCATTTTGCTCACATGTCATGTAGGAATTAAAGCATCACATGATGGTTTTCAACATATATGTTATCTTTTTGGTGATCAAAGTTTATATTCAGCTAGACAATATGGTATGGAAAGTCTTACATATTTACTAATTAACACAATTGGCCAAGAAAATAAAAGCAATGGATTGTGTAAATCTTACTTAATAGACAAACATGTCAATTGACCGTCCCTTCGCTATGCTCACCAGCCAATCAGGAGAGTATGCAAATTAACCCAACAAAGATGGCAGTTAATTTGCATATGTAGGTGTAAAGCGAAGGAGAGGAAGCAGCGAAGACCAGACAGAAGACTCCGGCCCCAGCGGCCAAGACCGTCCAGCCTGGGTCCCGGGTGCCAGAGGAAACCAGTGCCAGCAGCCAGGGGAAGGGAAGGCCTATTGCAGGAATCTCTTCATGCTACAGGCGTCTACTTTAACATAAAAGACTAATTCAGTGCTCTGAAGGAACATTTGTACTTTTAAGACAATCGAATTAAACTGATGTTTTCCATAATGAACAGCAGGTTGTATTACTATAATCTTTGCGTTGTTCTTCCTCACTATCTTGTGATTTTCCCTGCAGGCCTTAAGAAAGCAAAGTAGAAAGGGTTTTACCAGAATTGGTGAATTAAGGCCTGTCTTAAACCCTAAGTGTCCTCTTGTTCTAGGCTAGTCTGGAATTGAGCTCCATGGGAATCTGACTTAGTCCTAAATTAATCCATGTTTGAAGAACCCCTGGGAGATGAAGGAACTTCTGAAGGCAATTCAAAGTTCTACTCCATTTTAAAACTAAGACTGAGGTGGTACTAGTTGGGGGTACAATCAGAAGAGGGATGGGGTGAACTGAATTGCACTGGCACTTTTGCTATATTCCTCCTAAAGTCACTTAGTTTTCCATTTAATCTTTAGTTTTTTACAGAAATGTCAAGAAGGCAGTCAACATATTCATACAGATTATTTTCATGAAGTATTAATTCTGAAATAGGAAAACAGAAAAAATACCTGTGCATTTTATAGAGGCTACGAGAATAGAAAGTGATTACAATTATTTGCTTGTATTTAACTGGCTCTCATTTCATAATATAATGTTGCTAGAGTAGAATCTCTTAAAATAGTCTTATCTTTTTAACTTTTCTGTTAAGGTAAGGATTATAGTACTTATCTCTTCATAACTTAATAATAGATCAAATCTATTTGCTTTCCAACCTATTTCCTTTAAAAATGAAATTATTTTGATGAATAAGCAACTCCTTTCTGAAGGCAGGTATTAGACATGAAGAAAGATTTCTAACAACTGTTTGCTAATAAGTTCAGTAAATGCTTCCCTTTGGGCTGAGACCAGAATGCAGAATTATATCAATGGCTTTCAATATTTATGAATAATGATCACATGGCAAATGAATATTCCCATTCTTATAAAAACACTTATGCAGAAACCATAGGCAACAATACATTAGTATTTACATTTATTTCATGTATGCTGTATACATACTCACTATTTAACAAAATTGGAATGCAAACAAATATACAAATACCATAATAAGCATTATCAAATAAAATAACTGGCACTAGTGTTATAAGCAAAGTAATGAATGGACCTGTGAGAAAAAGTAATGTCAGAAGACTGCAGCCCATGGCATTTTTCTTTTTTATCAAAAGAAAATGCTCAGTAGCACCATAATGGTAATACTTAAAAGAAACATGTAAGATGGAACATTTTAACTGCTATCAGTGAGGTTAACCTGTTTTATTTAAGTGAGTTATACAGAAATTTAACAGTACAGGCAGTATTTTGGCCAACTTATGTTTATGTCAGTTGAACATCTTCCATAAACAAAAGCAAAAGAAAATAAAGCCAGCTGTACGTGGACCCCTCCTTAGTACTTGGTATAAGCTGCACCGTACTTTGATTTTAGGAATGGAGAAGGTTCGCATGAGTTAAAAACTGAGGTGAGGCGAGTTATTCACTATAGCCCGAGTGTGTCTTTGGTAGGCTAATACTTTTTCAGCATTGTTATTAATCATAATATTATCTAGCCTGTATTCTCCTACACAATTCAAGGCGGCTAGAGAGGACATTATGGAAAATAATACAGAAAAATCCTCAAATAACTAGACTCTTAAAATCTAGTCTATACCAAAGGCACCAAGAATCAATGGGGTGCAAACTTCCACTTAGTGAAAGGTGACATATTTGTAATACTTATAAACTAATGGAATTTTGTTTTACAGTTTTATATATCTTATTTGGTGCTGTCAGTATACTTAATTACCTACCTTTATGTTTCTATAATGGCATCAATAATATACAAGATATATAGAATACCAGGTATTTCTATTTCAAAGTTGTGCAAAAAATTGCCACAATCTTGGTCAAAGTGTCTAAGTATCCAAATGGTAGCAAATGGGCTGCATTAAGCTTTACATATTCACATTGCATATGAAAAAAAATTTATGCCCAGTTATGAATAGAAATGTTACAAAGAGTATCATATACTGAGAGTAACCTGCAAGGTTCTTTAAACAGTATCCCTTAGTGGTTTCAATAAAATGTCATTAACCACTTAACCCTAAGTCTCAAGTTTTCTTCACAAGAATGCTATAGAACTGCATTAGTATTTTATATTGATTATAATTTAAGCCAAATTTATAAGTACACAAGTATGTGCTTCAAGCAATATTTTGTGGCAAATGCACAAAACACACTTCTCTGAAAGGATCATTGTCTTTCCAATAACACACCCTTAAAGCCTTCATTTCATAGTTTGGTAATTCAGATCCACATGAAACACAGTGCCTCGCTGAGTGAGAAAGCGCGTCTGCATCATGACTATGGAGCCTGGCTCGTGCTGTTCAACCAGCTCCAAACAAGGTTGCTCAGTGGTAATTATCCTGCAGCATTTATAGGCCTAAATTTCAGTCTGAATCGCAACTTTTAATTCCATTGTCTGATGTGAGTGGTTGTTATTTGTTTCTTTTAGTGCATCATCAAAATATAAATCAACATTGGTTTTTATTCCATTGTTATCGTGTTCTCCAGCAATGTGGTTCAACTGTGGCACTTCTGAACACGAAGCAGTTTGGGAAAGCACAGAAATACTGCATTGATGTGGGGAATTTTCCAGGCGGTCGTTTTCTACCTCAGGAAGAATGCTGACAGTAGCAAAACGGGCATGATGATCATTGGAACCATGGCTACAAGATGTTTTCATGCTTTCTAGGTCAGAACAACTAAATTCAGAAAAATGACTGGAGTGGGAGTCTGCTACAGATGGCATACTGTCACTCAGGGACGGAGCCTCAAACTCACTTGAGTTCGTGCTTTGTTGTTCCAACAACTGTGCATCCATGTCTTCTCTGGTCTCATTTATCTTCATGTTACTCTTTTTCCTCAATTTACCACTTTTTGATTTCTTTCCTGTTGTTGCTTCTTTGGACCACTTGGTGGCACCGGATTTACCTTCAGGCAAGCCATTGGATGAACCACTAGGATGACTTCGGGTAGCGCTGCCATCCTCCACACTGCTGCTTCCACTGTTGTGCCTGAATTTGGATGGCTTTGATTCAATATCTACTTGCACTTCCATACTGTTACCTTCTCTGAAAAATAAGAGTAACAAATATAAATAAAATTTTAACTTCCTGTTAATTTTTATTCAGATGACATCAAAGGGAAATGGGTGTCTATGTGGAAAAATTCGAAGGCTATATAAAAGCTGCCAGAATAAATTAATGCAAGATACATTCTACTAAAAAAAACACCCTGTGTGATATTAAAGGACTATAATACTGTTTCAATTGAAAGAAAAACAAAATAGAAGCAGCTACATAAATGTACCTGTTTAAAGTGTACAATTCAGTGGTTTTTAGTATATTCAGAGTTGTCATCAATGACTGCTGCCCTAACTTCAGGATATTTTCATCCTCCCCCACAAAACCCTACACCCATTAAGCAGTACTTCCCTCTTTTAACACTGGCAACCACTTACCTACTTTCTGTCTTTACAGATTGGCCTATTCTGGACATCTATTTTCTGTTCCCAGAGAACCTAATAGTTGATAACCATTATTCATGATAATTTTGCCTAATGATAGAGAGAATTCTTTTAAAATTAATTTTTAAAATACTTCTGACTTTATAACAATTCTTTCCTTACTTGTCCAATGGGATGTAGGAATTCAGAATGGATCCCGCCATTGCTTTGGTGCTGGCATTATCACTAACTGTTCCCAAGCTGACCGTGCCAGATTCTCCACTTAGACTGCACCGTTCTTTCTGTACATCAGCTTGTACTTCCAACCTTAAGAGGGAAATACCAGATAAAAACAAAATACATATAATATCAGCACAATTATAACATGTATCTTTTCAAAAATATGTTTTTATTGATTTTTTTTAGAGAGAGAGGGAGAGGGATAGATAGAAATTCGATGAGAGAGAAACATCAATTGGCTGCCTCCTGCATGCCCCCTCTGGAATCTAGCCTGCAACCCAGGCATGTGCCATGACCAGGAATCAAACCAGTGACCTCTTGGTTCATGGGTTGATGCTCAACCACTGATCCACTCCTGTGGGGCTATAATATGTATCTTTTTTTTGTTTGTTAATCCTCACCCGAGATTATCTTTTTGTTGATTTTTAGAGAGAGTGGAAGGGAGAAGAGACAGAGAGATAAACATCAATGTGAGAGAGACGTCCACTGGTTGCCTCCCGCATGGGCCTGACAAGGGCTGGAGATTAAGCCTGCAACTGAGTTACACGCCCTTGACCTGAATCGAACCTGGGACCCTTTTGTCTGTGGGCTGACACTTT
Source organism: Murina feae (assembly GCA_004026665.1). NCBI lineage: Eukaryota > Metazoa > Chordata > Mammalia > Chiroptera > Vespertilionidae > Murina > Murina feae. The sequence goes on along the minus strand of PVJC01041265.1, from coordinate 5,939 downwards.
ATCCACTGAGACAAACCAACTAGGGCATAACATATATTTTTAAGTAATTCAGTTAAGAGCCCTAGTAACAATAAGTTATTTTAGAAACTACTATACACATTATTTTTAAAGTTTCTTTTTATTTAATTATTCAAATTCTACTGCAGTGCACTGAATAGTACCAGCGGTCTAAATGAAATGAGAAAAATTAGCTGTCTGCCAAGTAAGGTAGCAACAGAATAACACAAAGACATAAAGGGATTCAGTTAAATATGCTACATTATTTTCACTCGGGATGTGGCACTTTGCTTGGCATGTTCAGTGCAAAACACAAATACATTAAAAAGCATTCTTCTTGCCCTGGCTGGCTTGGCTCAGTGGATAGAGTGTCAGCCAGCTTGTGGACTCAAGGATCCCAGGTTCGATTCCGGTCAAGGGCACATGCTAGGGTTGCAGACTCCCTCCCCAGTAGGCGGCATGCAGGAGGCAGCCAATTAATGATTCTCATAATTGATGTTTCTATCTCTCTTCCTTTTCCTTCCTCTCTGAAATAAATAAAAACATATTTTAAAAATACACACACAAAAAACCATTCTTCATGAAAGATCAGTGAATCAAAAAATCCTGGGCATCTATATGTTAAAAATGGTTCTATAAATTCAACATCTGAGTCTTTAAAAAAGACATAATATAGATCACTATAACTTAAGAGTGTGTTTAAAAGCAAACTACCTAAAAATAAGTGTGACCAATTTATCTTTTATTCCAGTACTGTCTGCATTTTAAAAGAAGCTAATAAACAAAGAATAGTGAGTAAAGAGGAAACAAGGGAAGATAAAAATGCTTTAATTTCTATTTACGCTATGACTGCTGGTAAAAGACTTGGTGAGAATGAAATAAGCGTTAACTGAAAGGGGACGCCCCAGCCTCAGTCAAGCATTCCCAAGTATCGGACTCCCCACTGCCGCGGCTCTCAGCCACGGCCTCACTCCCTAAGCTCCAGCTGCTGCCCCTCCGGAGACCAGGTCCACGCCACGCACGGCCCTTACTGTGCCCACTGAAGCAGCCCCACCATTCACACCTAACATGTGACAAAGGCAGCAAGAAACATGGCAAGATTATGTCTTAGATTAATTGCTACCTCATCATAGGTATATTTACAGAAAATCCAAACAAGTAAAAATCTCCTTACTCACTGTTTACCAATAATTTCATTTCTTAGCATTACTTTTTTCAACCCTGACACAGTAGGGAAATACGTAATCATGTTCAAAATTCTCCTCATCAAATTAATAATCTGTAGTTAACAGAAGGCAAACACAACAAAAACAAAGCACATTTTCTTACCTGTTGAAACAGTTGACCATGGCACTTCCTGACAGACTCCCCGTTATGCTGGCTCCAGCCAGTGCCATGGTGCTGGCCGTTTCACTCAGATTGTCACGAATGGCTCCTATCCGATCCATGTGGCTTCCACTTGCACTCAAGCTGCCAGTCAGGCCACCAACACTTCCCTCCCCTATACTCGGGTTGTGTCTTGCTTCTGCTACTGAAGTTGTGTCTAAATGCAAATATTTCAAAGAAATTAAGTAAAGTGTAATTAATAACATTCTTAAATTCTTCCATGATTTCAGATAGGGCATTTTATCATATAAATTATAAAATATACACAGGAATAGAAAAAAAATGTCTGAGGTAGGGACACATAATTATGGGGTAAGAGTAAAGGGAAATATCTGAGAGAATAAAGCTGGATTAACAACTGGCCCTCAGATTTAAATAGTCACTTTTTTTTTTCTCACCCAAGGATATTTTTCCATTGTCTTTTAGAGAGAGTGGAACTGAGGAAGGGAGAGGAAAGGGGAGAGAGAAAATGAAAGAGAGGGAGAGAAGCATTGAAGTGAGACACACTCCAATTGGTTGCCTCCCAGCCCTGCCCTGGGCTGGAGTTCAGACCTGCATCCCAGGTACGCGCCCTAGACCAGGAATCGAACCCAAGACTCTTTGGTTTGTGAGCTGATAGCTCTAACTGCTGAGCCAGACTGGCCAGGACTTTTTTAATCCAGAAGATTTAGGAATTCTATAACAAACCTGAGTGTTGAAAATTAAGATAACTTTGGAGTAAAATTATGTGACAGTTTTTAATAAGGGTATCATATAATGAGTTTATTATTTGCTAGGTCAATAAGAATGAGCCAAAGTTGATATCTAGATATATTCCATGGTTCCGATTATCTACAAAGTACTACAAAATCTGATACCACTATATTTCAATCTTACAGTACTTTTCACATGCTTTGTATTTTCAGATTCGTTTATTTGCTCCAATCTGGGTTCCTATTACACTTATCAACACTGTTCTAAGCACTGCGGGCATAGTGGTTCAAAGAGGTAAACATTCTGCCCTCAAGAATCTTATATTCTAGTTGGGGAAAGCAATAAATAAAATTATATAATAATAAATGCTATGAAAAAATAAAGCAGAGTAAAAGGGAGTGAGAAAAAGGCAGCGAGAGTGATAAGGAGTGTGTGTGCATACCTGTGGGCTACTTTACATGGTGTGATCAGAGAAGGTCTCTCTGATAAAGTAATACTTGTAGAGACTCAAAGAAATTGAAGGCACGAGCCACAAAATTACCTATGGGAAGAGTAAAGCAGGCAATAGGAACTTCAAGTTTAAAAGCTAGAAGTGGAAGTGTCCTGGGCACCCTCAAAAACAGGGGCAGTCGTATAAAACAGGAGAATGACAAGCAATAACTTCAGAGATACAGCCTGGGACAGATCACATGGGGCTATAAGGACTTTGGACTTTTTCCTCCCAGTATAGTTATTATAACTGTATTGAGGATAAAAAGACATGATCTAAGTTTTATTTATTTGTTTTTATTGATTTCAGAGAGGAAGGGAGAGGGAGAGAGAGATACAAACATCAATGATGAGAGAGAATCATTGATAGGCTGCCTCCTACATGTCCCCTACTGGGGACCAAGCCTGCAACCTGGGCATGTGCCCTTGAGTGGAACCCAACCTGGTACCCTTCAGTCTGCTGGCCAACGCTCTATCCGCTCTAAACCAACCAGGGCTGAGTTATGTTTTAGAAGTATCACTATGGCTGCATAGTGGAATAGTGTGTGGAAACTGAGAAGCTGATGGATCAGTTAAGAGGCTATTACGATAGTCCAGGAAATAGGATATTAGTAGCTTAGATTAATAGAATAGCAGTGGGAAGGGTAAGAATGGTTAGATTATGGCTAAATATTGAAGAAAATAGCAGAATTTGCTGATGGATCAGATGCAGCATAAGAAGGAAAGAGGGGGAGTCATCATAAGCGAAGGTTTTTAGCCCAAGCAACAGCAAGAATGGAGAGGCTACTTAATAAGGGGAGGATGATGGAAAGAACAGATTTTAGAGTGAAGAGTTTGGTTACAAACAATTTAAGCTTAAAATTCCCATTAGACATTCAAGTGCAGATTAAAGAAAAGAGATATACAAGTGTGAAGTTCAGAGGAGAGTTCTAGCCTAGATACAAATTTAAGAGCAGTCAATGAATAAATTATTTAATAGATGAGAATACCTAGGGAGTGAGTGTAGATAAAGAAGAGAAGTCTGAGAACTGAGAAACGCCAAAATTTAGAGGTTGGGAGAGAAAACTGAACCAGCAAAGAAGACTGGGAAGATGTGGCCAGGAGGTATGATGAGAAAAGTACTTTTCCAGAAGACAAGTAAAGAAAATGTTTTAAAAATGAGGGAACGGTCTACCAAGTCAGGTTTACTCTTATATTAAGATGAAAACCAAGAATTGACCACTATACTTGGTAACACGGAAGCCTGCTTTGTTAGATGGTAGAAATCAAATTCTGGAGTGGTAAGAACTAAAACCTGATTGGAGTGAGTAGTGCAAGAGGGAATGGGAGGTAAGAAAGTGGACGTTATCTTTGTACATTTGCCTGACAAACTTCTGCAACAACTGCTGGACTATAAAACATGTACATGCTTTAAGGGTTATGAACTTACACTCCTACCGGCAGCATGAGGGCCTTTTCGTTCTCGTTATTGTTCTAATTCATTTTTCTTTGAATAACACTGGGTTGATACTAATTTGCCATCTGTATTTCTTTTATGAACTGTATTACTCTTCATACCTTTTCTTACTGATTTGCAATGTTTGAGGCAAATTTAAGATTAAAATTCTAGAATTTCTATGACATTATGTTTCCACTAGAAACTATTCTACCTTCTTTCATCCGTTCACCTCTCCTTGGCAGTTCATTTCCCAACGTACTTCTAGAAGAATACTACTGGGCCCATTGAAAGGAGGGTAATGGAAATATTGTTTACAGCCCCTCCCCTACTTAAACTATTAGTAAATACATTAATTTCCCTTCCTTTCCTTAAAGGACTTACCTACAGCTGTGTTATTTCCACCAACATTGATATCATTTTCATCATCAAATTCAATCCTGACTCCTTTTCCATTGCCTGCTGACACTCCACAACCTCCACTTCGACAGAGAGAAATTGGAACAACGCCATAGACATAAGCTAACATAATAGGGACACCAATACCTAAAGAGAAATTATATTAGTTATTATAAACCAAAAACTAAATCACAGAAACATGACTTGCAGAAACTCTTTTTGAGAGATGGTGTATAGGAGGTAAGTCCAAAAGTGGATTCACCTCGCTGTTTAGGGACACAAGCAAATTCAAAGGTTCTAGTTTTTCAGATGACATACATGAGGAGGAAAAAAGATGTAAGCCTTTTCCAGTGCCAGGGTTCTAAACTGTACTTGGGGGAGAGAGGAAAGGGTGTCTGCCACTAGTAATTACCATCTACCCCACGGCTGGGCTCTGAGTCTATAACACCTTAACCAAATAATTAAATAAGAGGCTTTCAGTAGGTACAGCTTAAAGGATCTTAAGTAACTTCTTTTGCATTCAACAATATAATGTTTTACTTTATAACATCTTCCACAAAACTTTAATTTTATAAATTCTGAGGTCATTAGCATTTTTAAGCATTTTCTTACCTACTGTTACTGCAGCTACAACTGGAGATACGATTACAGACAACGTTACGCCACCTGCTATGGCCAAATTCCGTTTGTGCTTGGAAATGTCCTTGCCTTCATATCGATTGTGAATCTTGAATTAAAAATAAACACAGGGGTGGGAGATTAAAGAGAAAATATATTACATACTTATATAAATGAAACAGACCCACATTTGCTAGAAGTTTAAGGTGATATCTCTTGTAACTTCATAGTGTTTTGATTCAAGGTAAACATATTATTGTTCTTAGACCATATTCTTACATAATTTGCTCCTTATTAATTTGCTCACATAATAGAGTGACTTAATAGATTTTATGCTTTGTGTTTACAAGTAGTTGTAATTTTTCTCAAAAAACAGTATAATCATATTTTTAGCAAAAAAGAAATTAAAAGTATTATTTCTAACATAGCTATGAGTTGGATGTTTGACTAACAGGATTACTTTTACGAAATTTAGCATTCCACAGGTTTCCTCCAAATAAGCGTCCCTAAATAATAATAAGTGGCTCAGAAGGTTGGTTTCCACAAGCTATTTAAAAACTGACTTTTAGAGAGAAACAAGATGGCGGCATAGGGTAGACACTGTATATGCAGCTGTGAACAACTATTTCAGAAAAACCACGAAAAGAACACACGGACACCACTCACACCCACAGGACGGCTGGCTGAGTGAAAATCCTACAACTAGAGAAGAGTCTGAGACTAAGAGGAGTGGCGGAAGCAAAGTACAGAGGTACGGAGGCGCGCGCACGGGCTCGGGGAAGGGCTGGTACCGGAGGTCGTGGTTCTTTTCCAAAACGGAGAGAGCCACAAGCTCCCAGCGGCTCTGAACTCCAGTTCCAGGCGAGTTTCTGAGGTCCCACAGACACCCAGAGAAGGGGGACTGACTGGCACCAGGAGGAAA